>JADDOH010007975.1:0-53792 GCA_016648135.1 Agrypnia vestita | reverse complement strand
TCCGGACCTTAGCACTCTCTTTTTTATAAGTAAGTAGAATATCACACATCCCATGGAAAAGTGTAGTAACACATTTTTTTCCGAATTACGTTTTATTTCGGAATAGTGATGTAAACTCGTTTCTCTATGCACTATGAAAACCACATTTAAGTTAGTCCTTCTCTGCGAACGGTCCCCAGTGTCTCTTTACGTGGGACCGCTTGTACATTCTTTCCACACTAAATGCTTGTCGAGTAATAAGTGCATATCAATCAATTAACTATTTAATTGAAAATATACGGTCTCACGAACACACCTACCTCAAAATAATAGTTCCGTAATGAGATTTTAAAAATTATATATACATATATATATCATAGTATATATATATATATATATGAGATATAGTATATATATATAGTATTATATATAGTAGTATTTATATATATATATATAAGATTTTCGCGGGTAAAAGATGAAGGATTATTTTCTAGGATAACCCGCGTATTGTAGTCTTGAGAAAGACTGTTATATTGTACCCAACGTTTCTGACAGATAGCACTGGCTATTTTCAAAGGGGTTTTTCGCCGTGTATTTCAAGCACACCCGTTCACTCCAAGTGACTTGGATCCAAGTGATCAATATTTCTGATTTATTTTTTGCAAAAAGTTGAATTATCATTACAGTAACTTATATCGATTATGAAAAATTCATTCGTTACAGCACAAGTTAAATAAAATGATAAAAACCCTGAAAAAATTCCAATTGGAATTTTAAGGTTTTTATTTTTTTATTTGACTCGTATTAAAGGGAATGAATTTTTCATATTCGATATAAGTTACTTTAATGATAGTCCAACGTTTCACTTAAAATTAGTCAGAAATATTGAAAAAAAAATGCAAATTTTGATGTCGCATATCTCCATAACTATTGATATTAGATCATAATAGCTTGAACATTTCTCATAATCAAGGCAGGAATATAGTCCTGCGAGGTTATTAATGTTTTTCAAATAACCCTGTACAATATAAAACTTGTACCTCATAGCATTTTATAACTTTAAAAATTCTTTCAGTGCGCAAAAGCAGCAATGTCGATTAATTCAGTCGGCAGCTCAACCATCATTTGTCTGAGTATTTTCATCTTGGCAAGCTCAGCTAGCTTTCTGCTCCCTGATGATGTGGAACTGATTCAAGGACAGCCGCCCTTCCGATCCTGGGTAGCCGGACCAGGAATCCGAAGTAAACCTCTGGAGACTGAAGGACTGGATACGCTCTTTAAGGTAGTACAGAAACTGATGTTTTATTTTAGTGATATATATCCTTATTTTTTTAAAGAGGAATATTTATATATATTTTATTTACAGGCCACTAGAAACAGGAGAGCTGTAAAGTATCATATAAAATCGACCCCTTCGTTTACCAGATATTATGAAGAGGATGATATGGAGACTCCTAGCAAACTTATTCCAAACCATTTTATCAAAAGAGATTTAGACAGCGTGACTAATATGGATGTCTTTGCACAGTATATGGAACAACTCGCTGTTGATCAAGTCGGTCCAAGAAGTAAAAGGGAAATTATAGAAGAAGAAGACGCGAAAAATGGAAATCGTCGCGAAATTGAACTTGCAGACTCTCATAAAACTGAACAGTGGATTCCTCAGAGTGCCATAGAAGATAAAGATATATTTGAGTCTGATAAAAGTAATACAGCACTTCCTGAAACAAGCCCTGCATCTGTCATAACTGCAGAAGCCTTAACAGATAGTCAAAACGGGAGAGGGGTACGAGGAGCAACAAAAGATCAATGGATAAAGCTGCCGTTCTTGGCTCGCCCATTAGAAAATGACCAACTATCTTCATCGTCATCTAATCCAGACGAAGCTAATCGTAGGATGCCGAGGGTGAATTTCGTTACTCAAGGTAAAGGACTCCAAACAGCGGAGAGCAGAAATCAAAGAGAGTCCATTCCACGCGGCTCCTATAGTCGTTCATCTGACTTACGAACAGACATTTACCCTCCAGAGAAAGATAGCAGAGCTAGAAGTTTGGACTACTCGACATACTCGAGGCGAAGTTATTACTATCCGGACGATTACAGACGTCCAAGTTACGAAGACTATGGATACTACGACGACCCTTATGCTAGCCAAAGTCAGAGACGCGACCCTTACTACAGTAGTTATGACAGAAACGATTACAAGAACGGTAGAAGATACGATTACAGTGACTACAGTAGATACAGGGACCCCTACGACAGGTATGACGGTTACGAAGATAACTACAGAAACCAATATGACAAACCGAGAAGAATAATATACTACGCAAATCTACCTGACGTTGTGAGGACTCCACCAAACGTGTACAGGTACTCGTCAACTCTACCTTACAACAGGTATGATGACGACAGATATTATAACAGAGACAGCAGATACAATGATTACAGAGGTGGAGGAGGGTATTCATCTTATCCATACAGCAGATATCCGTACAGTCCTTTGAAAAAATCCGAGAATGAGGGTCCGAGAGATTTGACGCCGTCGAGCACCGCGAATAAAGAAAAATCAGAGAACATAAAGAGGCAGCAAGAACAGATAAGAAAAGCGAACGATGATTCGGGCAGAGGAAGAGACAACAGCTTGAACAGCCACCAGTATCCGATCAGCTTGAGCACCAACATGAACGTGGACGACAGTTCCAAAAGTCCTCATCAAACTCTGTACCATGACATAACGAGGATGGACAGTGATTTCCATCGTTACGACCATCCGTCATTCCAGGCCGCCGTTGACGACCCGTACATCAGCAGACATGATTGACAGACAGTCGCTCGCTAATTCATGGCGTATGTAAATGTACATTGCATCATTTTACAATTTTGTTGTCAGACGCTAAATAGGGCACATCATGTTCAAAAAAAAGATTTCTGTTTTATCATGGACACGTGTTGAGAATGGATAAAAATCTGGTTCATTTGTATACTTATTTTTTATTCATTTTTTGTTTTAAAATTTGTAAATTATACTATATTTCTATTATTGCATTACTTTCTACTTTCTGAACTGAATTGTTTTTTTTTAAAATAAATATCCCAGTTGTTTGTTTTTGTTGTAAGTTGTATGCAGCAGATGAGACCAGGGATATGTTAGTCGTATTCATGTAAAATAAGTAAAATCAACATTATTTGAAAGTGGGTTTTTCGGCCGTATTCTCAAATAAGAAATATTGCTATTTCTGTATTTTAACAATTATTGTATAACATTGTGGTGCCGCCAATTTTGATGTTTTAAGTTTAACAGGTTTTAAATTAATGAAGTCAATCAATTAGAAGGCTCATTATTCATAATTGTGAATAACTTAACGTTTGTTTACGTTTTAGAGCTCTCTGATTGACTGAATACATTAATTGCAAACATGTTAAACTTAAAACGTCAAAATCGGCGGCATTAAAATGTCATACAATAATTGTTAAGATACACAAATAGCAATATTGCTTATTTCAGAATATGGCCGATGTATTTGTATTAAAATTAAATAAATTCGATTATCCTATCATATCCTTAATTTTTTTCGTATTAACTTATAAACTAAAATAGGCATGATGACAGTATTAAGGAATTAAAAAATAAGTGATTTTAGAGAACAAAATATTTTGAAAGGATTCTAAAAAATGATCCATTTTTAATATACATACATATTGAGATTAATAGGATTTACAATATAATAAATTTATAAAATTCCGCATTCGGTCATTTTAACTGAAACTCTGACGAAGAGCGAATGACGTCACACCTAAGTACCTTCACCGTGTATCTCGAACTGTTGTCATAGACACAATGCAATGTTTACTTAAGCTTGACGTTACGTAGACGCCATGACGTCTTCGGGCGTTTTTTGCGTGAAATTAAAAATAGGTAAATGAAAATGCTATTATTTTCGTAAAAACTTAGTTTATTACTGAAATAATGTCATTTTCGGTAATAGTAGACGCGTACCTACATTATAGAAAGTTATTTCAGAATCTGTCATCATGCCTATTCTCGAAAGACGAGTTTTTATTTTATAAAAAACGAGTAATATTCTATGGTTTGAACTGAGATTTGAAAATTCTCTATGATTCCATTCGATGTGAACCATAGAAAAGAGAATATAAATGTGAACGCACGGTGGATTATGTTTTTACATTGTGGATACGTTCCACACAATACTGGGAATAAAAACACCGTTTAAAATAAGAGAAATGGAACTTACATTTTGTGATAAAAAATTAATACAGGATGTCAACAAATACAATTCATTATTGTTTATACAATCAATATTCTTCTTATACCAAAATCGTGTAAAAACACAATCCGGCGTATCAACATTCGTACGACCCAGTTTATTATATCTACATGTATGAAAACTCTTCTGATAAATATTTTTACCAGTGAACACGACAATGATTGAATACAATATAAGTGTTGTCAGTAGTTGAAGTACTTATTACATTATATTGGGTAATTCCGATGTAAAAAATAGCAAGTATGTACATTTTAGGTTAGAATAATTTAGATGGTAAAATTATGATGTAATTTAAATGTAGGTTGGTAATGGCTTGGGTAATTTTGTATAATTTGTATTATATGGATGATAGCTGAATGGGCATGACTCATATTTCATCTAGCCTTAGAAATCATTTCAGATTGATAATTTTGTCATTTAGTAAAATATTTCGTATTCAACACATGCTGTGTAAAATTTTAACTGGAATAAAAAAACATAATAAACTAACAATTCTTTTTATTAAATGTAACATATTAATAACACATTTTGCTACATTGGCGAAAATATTTAATATGTATTTGTTTTACGGAAAATAATTCATCATTGTAATCTATATGTGAGAGTTTACTGTAGGGATATCATCGGTCATCGGCATGCAAATAATGTTACTCCCACTACCCCCCCAAAACAACTCATTTCTGCAGTTTAGATTCTTCGTCTCAATCTCCTCGTTTTTCGTGACAGCATTTTTCGGATGTTTGGTGACAGTGTATAAGGTAAAATAATTAATTTCAACCAAAATATATTATATACATCTCATAGAGACGAAGGTATTTTTTTAAATGATAAAGTAAATATGTATATCATATACATACATATGAAAGAATATTGATTAAAAAAAACTCCAATGAAAAATAGATATCTCATTACCAACAGCGACATCTACACTGTACGGGGATGACAAATTTCATGCATAGATGGCGGTAGTAAAAATACAACTCACATGTGAAGAAACAAGTTGACATATATACAAAAAAAATATTAATAGTAATAATCTGTCATGGGTGGAGTTTGTTAATGTTACACTGTGTAAAGCGATCAGTTATAAACACCCAAAAAAAACGTTCATACCTTTTTCCCATATAAAAAATAGCTTCGTCTCTATGAGACATCTATAGGGTTTTTGGAAAGCATTAATAACTTCGCAGGACTATATTCCTGCCTTGATTATGAGTCGAAAATGTTCAAGCTATTATGACCTAATATCAATAGTTATGGAGATATGCGACATCAAAGTTTACATTTTTTTTTTCAATATTTCTGACTTATTTTTTGTAAAATGTTGGACTATCATTACAGTAACTTATATCGAATATGAAAAATTCATTCCCTTTAATACAAGTCAAATAAAATAATAAAAACCTCCGAATTCCAATTGCACTTGGAAATTTGTTGAAATTTTGAAACTTGGAGTTTTTATCATTTTATTTAACTTGTATTGAAACGAATAATTTTTCGTAATCGATATAAGTTACTGCAATGATAGTCCAACGTTTTACAAAAATAAGTCAGAAATATTGAAAAAAAAAAACTTTGATGTCGAATATCTCCACAACTATTGATATTAGGCTATGATAGCTTGAACATTTTCGATTCGTAATCAAGGCAGGAATATAGTCCCGCGAGGTTATTAATATTTTCCAAATAAACCTCTATATTATAATATATCTTGATTTATGATGTCCTCTAGGAATAAAATCCAGTATGACACACTCAAAATACTCTGAATTAATTTCAATAGATACTAAATTGGTGTAAAAGCACTCCTAGAGTACCTAATAGATCATAGTGCAAGCTTAATTGCTAAAAAAGTAAACTACTATTTATTATGTTGTCAATTATAGGTGCGTATGAATATTCCAATAACTTTTAAATGATTACTATTATTATATCGTGTTAGTAGCTTCCTCTCCTGCCGTGTACAAATGGCGAAGCAACGCAAAGTATGAATACGAAGAATTAAGAATCTGAAAAAGAAAAATTCGTTAACGGAATTTATTATCTTTAATTTAAAATCTCCGATTTGTGATTACAGACCACCAATGTATACAGGGTTATTTGTAAAACATTAATAACCTCGCAAGACTATATTCCTGCCTTGATTATGAGAAAAAAATGCGAACTTTGATGTCGCGTATCTCCATAACTATTGATATTAGGTCACGATAGCTTGAACATTTTCGACTCATAATCAAGGCAGGAATATAGTCTTGCGAGGTTATTAATTTTTTCCAAAAAACCCTGTATAGACATGAACTATGTGAATTTCGTGGTACAAGGTCTGGTTCCAATATGTAATTCACTGGTTTCAATTAATACAAGCTTGTGAATTTTGAAATAATTATGAAGAGGTCAAACTTAATAATCTTTTTTTTTAATTTTACGTGAATAGACAGGGTTTGCAATGAAATATAAAAAAATAAAAATATAACGTCTATTGTAAAAAATACATTTTATTTACTATAGGATTTAATTGTGTAAGAATAAATACTTTGACCGCATTATAAACGTGTCATCAATATACGTGAGGGGGGATAAATTTCCGAAGTAACCTAATCTCCTCGCCCAACAAAGCGGTTTTGTCCATCTCTGTACATTTATATACATACTCTGTGTGTGGATTAAATTTTTTATGATTAAACATGTTCAAATTAAGAATGTTTGAATGTAAATCACAATACTCAGATAAGTTTAATTTCAAATAAACGTTGCGTAGAAATTCAATTTGTCCAGTCTACGTTCCATCCATTTCAAATTAAACCCGCCATCTTTGAATGTATCTCACGCGTGCCAATTCAAGAAATATTCCGCGAAAATGTACGAGCACCAACAATTAAGTTGGTAATATTTTTCGTTCACACTATATGGCAACACTGCGACATTGCCAACTATATAACTAGCCCATAGATAACTATGAACTAGCCGCGGAGTAACATCCATAGATAAGATAATATAATAGTAACACAGGAATTTTTTTTCGAAGGATAAACCGTTAATGCAAACTATTATTGGAGATAATAAAACGGTACGAGTGAGAATAATGTTGTGTCCGGTCCGAATTATTTGTTCTCAGGTCTGAATTATCAGTTGATGTTGTATCAAGGCAACACATTCAATGTTATAAAGGACCTTTCTTCAAAAAATCAAAAATAATCGCATTGAAACACCGACGCCGTTCACCCGATCCTGTCTCCTCTGATTTTTCTGTTCTCCAAATTCAAAAAATACTTAAAATGTTTGAATGGGTTTGAAAATTTCAAAAATCCATTTTCATTTTATTTTTTGATAGTACAATATGTCAAGAATATTTTCCCAAGAGTATTGGAGATTTTATTTTCCAAAGGCTTTCTGTCTCTAGAAGGGAGAGCCATTGGAAATTTTTCCTTGGGACCATGGCAGGCATATCGAGGCAGCTGCTAAGCTATTATTTGTCTGTATCGAGAGGCAAAAATTCGTCTAAGGCAAGAGCAAAAGGATGCCCTGGACATTGCAGTTGTAGTAGGATCTTTTCTTTATGGAGCTGGAATGGACGATTCTCCATTTTATTCCTACTTAACATGAATCGCTATTTTGTAAAAACTCTACATTTGAAGTCGATGGACACGATTTCACAAAAACGAATGTATTGATATTTTGCAATGAAATTTTGCACACTTCTTGTAGATAGATTTTTCTAGTAATTTTTTATATTTTTTTATTTTTAACTTTTAATTTAATTTAATTTAATTTAATTAATTAATTAATTTATTTATTTTAAATTACCTCTTGCAAAACTGTAATTACAGTTTAAACGCAAGGATTTAATTATAATAAGTATGTGTACATTTCTTTACTTAATTGTATTTAATTTATGATATATTATATAATAAGCTACTATATTAAACTAATTTTGCTTTTCCTATCCACTTGACAATTCACTTTAGTATTTCTTTAATGTCTTTTTTATATATTTTTGTCCCGTTACATTTTTTATTTTTCCGGTAGCTTGTTGAATAATTTTGAATTACGCACTATTTGGTTCTGTCTCCATAACAATTATTTGTTTTTTTATTTCTAGGTTTTTATTCGTTATTTGTCTTGTCGTATATTCATGATGTATTGGTGTTTCGAAACTGTCCTTCTCGTCCTTCTTTCAGTGTTATTTTATAGTAAATTGAATATGTATAGTCTTTTTTTCTTTAAATACAATTTATTTTACAGGGCAATAAGTAGGTACGTGGTGTGGATTTTACCAAAAATTGTAATTTTTTACATACAGCTCTGCTAATTTTTTTTTAATTCTTCGTTCAATTAATCAATACTACTAGTCAAATACGATCAGAAAATATTTGGTTTTATGATTTCAGATAAAGCTGTCATCAATTATCTTGAACACCGCGAGGATACTTTTTCTAAGGGGTCTTCGAAAACCAGGCCTCAACGGCTCAATTTTTAATAAAATAAAATAAATTTTTTCTTTTTTTTAAAAAAATAGAGAAAATATGTTTTTTTAATCTTCGAAATCCCCTTTACCCCTTAATACAACTCTCTAAAACGAAAAATCTTTGGATCAAGTGCATTGCTTTAAGGGAGGATGAGGATTATTTTAGAGGGGGCCATGTACCAGATGACGAATAAATATGTTATTTCAGTGTAATATTTTTTTTTATAAACTTAATTGTCAGAACTTGTATTGGAAGCGATACTATGCATTTGTTATATAATTTTTTATCGAGAAATCACGATCCAATGAGTAAAAAAATACAGATTGGAATGGAATACTTAATAGAACATGATCATCGCTCATCGTTGATGAGAGATGGTTGTTCCAACGTATAGTCGTTGTTTTTATAATGGAAATAAAAATAAGATGAGCAATTTATTTATTCATAAAAAAAATAATTAAAAAAGAAGAAGTTACGGACGTTACATAAAGTTACAGAGACAGACAGACAGACAGACGTCGGATTGACGGATAGACAACGAAATTATTATAATTGGGGTTTTTTCTTACCGAAGCAAAGCTCGTTAAGTTGAGTTTGAACATTATGCCGGCGGTGACGATGAGTGGAATCTGCGCCCTTAACATGAATATCTTCACAGATTGCTTAAATCCCGCAGAGCAGTCCATCCACGTCGTGTTGTATATTGCTTCGCCTATGTACTTGGTCTGCAACACAACTCAAAACAAAACTCCTTTATGTACAGATCCACAAATCCATTTAACACAAACTATCATTACATTGACATTTTCAACTCAACGATAAGGGACATAAAACAAACAGTATTTACATAACCGCACCCAAACTAATTCATACAATTTATCTTCCCTTCTACTCCCGTCCCACATTCCCCTCCACACTCTCCATTCGCTGTTAAAATATTCTTTTAAAAAATAAATAAAAAATTAGTTTACTATGTCACACTTGTTTTAATAAATTACTATATTCAGTGGAAAATTTGTAATTGGCATAATTTAATATTCATTATTTTATATTTGTTAATATATAATATATATTTGGTGTTAATTTTCCCTAAAATAAATAAATAAATAAATAAAATATTCATATTTTATTTGTTTATTTTATTGTTTATTTTACATTTGTTTTAATATAAGTTATTAATAACTGCCACACTAGGTAAAACTTGTTCTGTGGCAGTTATTCTCATTTGCTAGTGATGTATTAGTAACAAATAACAATAGTGAAGAAGTATAAACGTAAAAAAGAAAGCAGAATAAAGAAATCATAAGAATACGTAAATCTAAAAGAAAAAAAAATATACATATAAAATTTAGATAAAAATTTAAGTATATGCAATAATATATTTTGAATGTTCTCAAATTCAGAAGAAAATATGATTTTCATGTTTCTACCTTAGCCATTATCTCGTTCCCAAACCAGCACAGCATGAATATCTCCGAGAGCATTGTCGTCAGGTAGGAAGCGACCGCCACTAATTTAAAAGGCTGGTGACCAGGGCTTATCTGCAATGGACCAAATTGATCGTAATAAAATATTGATACTTATCTAAACAGTAAATAAAAAAATTCAGAGACTATAAATAAATTTAAGTATCTTCTATATGCATATTTGGTTTCGAGTTGTGTGAGTAAAGCGAATCATAAGCAAGCAAAAATTCAAAAAGATGATAATAGTGGCATCCCTTTGTTGATTACACGCCGCAACACACGCGCAGCGCTACACGCAAGTAGCTGCTAGTAGGGTTCTTTCATAATAGAAACGTTAGACCTGTTTCTATTGTTTCTGAAGATTGCTTGATGATATGGGAATTCTAAGTAAAGTGAAAGACTTATATTATGGACCTGGAATCTATGACTTTATGTAAGTTGAAACATTTCGAGATTTATTCATTGCTCAATATTCAAAAGCGTTTTACTCGAAACCATGTTTCGAAAATCGGTGACCAAAATATATCGGCAACCACTGAACTTATTTCTACACATAATTAATAATTAAAATGACACCAATACCATAATTTATATAGGTTTTCTTAAAAAAATTCACAAAAATCGCTTTTTTCGCGCTTCGTAGGCAGGTATTCCCCCTTAAACGTGTTACATAATTACTATTTACTTATACCGCAGGAAGGGGGTGGGGTGGCAGGGTTCTTGAGAGTAACTTTGCAAAATTTGGTTAAGATCAAAAAAACAGTGTCAGATTGTTTGGAGAAAACATATATTATATATGGGGCATAAAAGCAATGGCAGCAGAATCATTATTAATTAATTAATGCAGTCGTCGATTACTAATTTATAATGTACTGAATTCGAGATTTAATAGGAAACATAGCCTATACATTTGTAGGAAACATGATTTTGGAAGAGATAGATACCTAAATAAAATCTAAGCTTCAGTACATTTTATGTAAGTAATACTCGGTGACTGCATTCAAAACATTTTTTAGATATTGCTTTAATACCCCACATATCGTAGTAAATTATTATTTTTGGTATATTTTTTAAAATATTTTGTTATTTAAATAACCCATTTAATTACATGATATTTTTATTTTTTATTTTTTATTTAATTTATTTGGTAAAATGTACAAACTTAAGAGTATTCAATATAATTTAATTAATACACATTTATATTACACGCTTACCCACTTTTAAATGAGAATTTATTCTCGTGTTTAAAAGTGGGGGCATTGTCATACATGCATATATCTATTAGTATTAGTATTAGTATTAGTAATTTATTAGTATTAGTAATGAGATAGTGTAAGACATTAGATTAAATAAGTAAGATATAGAAAAAGAAACATTAGATTAAGTTATAAAAATTAAGACATTAAATTAAGTAAGTAAGATATAAACAATACAAGAATACAAAAATGTGAGACATTAGAATAAGTAGATAAGGTATACACAAGGATACAATAAATTAAGTTATAAAAATTAATAATTATAAAGGTATTGTAATAACAGTTAAAAGTATATATAGATTGTTTTTGATAAGATTTTTTCATTGCGTTATTGTGATGGTTTTTTGTAGAAGATTTTTCAATTTAGTCTTGAATTTTCTATAATTTTTTTTTATATATTTGTAATTTTCCTACGCTATTGTCCAATGATACATTTAATTTTTAAAATGAATACATATAAATCTCTAAAACAATTCACGTTTCGTCGCTACATTTTGGTGTGCAAATGAAAAATAATGAAACAATAGACATGGATACAACATAAAAGTTTAACAATTTGCAATAAATTTAAGAAGGGTAAGTTGTATCAAAATGCTCACCGCAACCATTTGAAAACCGCTGCAGCAAATCACAACACCGCTAACGATATATTGGACACAAATTGGCACACTGAAAAAATCTTGCATGTCGTTAGCATACCTGAAAA
This sequence comes from Agrypnia vestita, assembly GCA_016648135.1. Classification (NCBI taxonomy): domain Eukaryota; kingdom Metazoa; phylum Arthropoda; class Insecta; order Trichoptera; family Phryganeidae; genus Agrypnia; species Agrypnia vestita. The sequence continues at coordinate 41,633 of JADDOH010007975.1, read as the reverse complement.
TAAACGAATAAACCTTGACATATAGAAATTACCTAGCAAGGGCAAAACTGCAATTGTTACCAACTCTTACCAACGCATTATGTATCCATTTTCATGAAATGTAGTGTGATTTACAATATTAAATGTAGGTACAACACCAATTCGATATCATTAATCTACATTCTGCATACATAATCGCTTATACACAGGGTTATTTGAAAAACATTAATAACCTCGCAGGACTATATTCCTGCCTTGATTACGACTCGAAAATGTTCAAGTAGCCATAACTTAATATCAAGAGTTTTGCAATATGAAAGTTTTCATTTTTTTCAATATTTCAAACTCTTTTTACAAAACGTTGATTTATCATTATAGTAACATATACCGATTACGAAAAATTCATTCGTTTCAATAAAAGTTATATAAAATGATTATCTACATAAAAAGGAAACGTAATATTCGCCATTTAGGGTGACATTTCTTTGACATCGGTCATAAAAATCTCCCTAGAATCACAAAATACAAAATAAAAAAATTTAAAAAAAATGTTGCCATGACCTTTTTTGTTGATGGCGACACTTCTGTCCTTCTTAGAGGTATATAACTGTTGCTAACCACGCCCATAATATCCCTTTAATAACGGGGAAAATAAATAAAGACTTGACAGTACAACCTTATTTCTGATTATGTAATCTGTTTCCCACAGCTGTAGTGACTATGTAATTGGCTAGTGCGTAAACCTTAATAATATAAATGTATTTACGTGAAAATGTATACGTACAAGCGTTGATTTATAAAATAAATAAGATAGCAAATTTTTAGGTAATTCAGATAAAATGATGTTGGTAAATATTTGCCGATAACTGAAGAAAATCATTAACAGTCGGTTTTCAGAAAAATATATCTTATTAACGTCACTCCATTTAAAAGATATATAATAATTATGATAACTTAATTTATGTTTTGATTTTTGTTTAAAGGTACTGATACACATGCTTATTAGTGGCACATGAGCATGCGCAGTATTGACCTTCTTTAGCCCTTACTTATTAGTGGCATGTGTGTACGCACATTGCTAGTAATAAGCATGCTAATGTCATTCACCATGAGAAGGGGTATCTTTTGAGCATGTCTGAACAGGCTTGCTTATTATGAGCATGCTTATGTCATTCGCGGCTAGTATCGATTATCGATGCGATCTTCTCAGTCCGCGGCAGATGAAACAAATACGGCGCGTTGGGGAGATGATAAAACATTACTTTTCGCGACTTATTATAGGAATCACGAATGTCTGTGGAATACTCGGTCATCGCTATGTAAAAATAATATATCAAGAAATAATGTTTATGAAACTTTATTAAAAGACATGAATGATTCAAATCTTACAATAAAAATTATAAAAACCTAAATCCAGAATATTTTGATTTATTGGTTCACTTGAATTTTCTATTTCGGTTTGCAGTTTCCATTTTGAACAAGAGCGTCTCTGTTCTATGACATGTGTGTTTGATTGTTAGCTTTGAGCATGCTTAATATAAGCATGCTAATAAGGAGCAAGTGTGTACAGTTGTTAAGGCATGCTAGTTTTGAGCATGCTAATGAGCATGCCAGTAATAAGCATTAATTAAGTTGTCTCATTTTTCGTAAGACAAGTCTGTTACTTTTATATTTAAAAAAAATAAGGATTGTATTCAACCTCAGGATTATACAATGATATTCAACGGCTTTCTTTAAGTTTTCATTAGTTTTTGTGTGACGTAATGGGTAATCTAATGACTCCATATTGATATCCCCCACGTCGTCAGATGATCTGCAAGCTGTGGTCTCCTCCCTGTCATCAATGTCTGGACCATATTCGATAACGTACTGTAAAGACTCGATCAAACAGTCTAGCTGCGCGACTGAAATCAAAAATAAATAAAAAATAAAAATTTTAAGAACTTGGAGGTAGTGATAAGCTGGGCCAATATGGTGACTATGATTGTGAAATTGATATTCGATTGTAACGATAAATGTTAGTCTAGAAACATTAAGATTGATAATACATTGACACTTAAAAAATATGATTAAGGGTTTATGCTGAGTGATAGATAACAATGATATAGAAATGTCTTTGGTATCCATTTTATTATGGTCAGTGTGGACACCCTACTTTTATTTTTACTGACACTAATTATTCCGTTAAGACATTACTGATAGTACTGTCAACTTCATTTTTATAAGTATCCAACTGCAGAAAATAGCATTTAATTTATTAATATGCTCATTGAGCTGTATTTTTTCATTAATTCATATATGAGGACATACATTTAATTTTTATTTTTTATTCTTTTACATTCATTATTTTTTCTCCTATTATATTCAATAATATTGACTTGTTTATCAAAATATATTATCTATTTATATGTTCAATATCTAAGATATTAATTCATTTTATATGGTATTTTATTCTTTTTGTTCTAAAGCCGCTCTTCTCGGCACAGGTTCATTCTAGTGACATTAATTGTAGGATTAATATAGAGGGTGTACCAGAGCTAGCAGCAGAAACTTGGCCGGTAGATTCCTGACTATGTTATGAGTCTAAAATGTTCAAGCAACCATGACCTTAATATCAATAGTTATGGAGGTACGCAATATCAAAGTTTCAATTTTTTTTCAAAATTTCTAACTTATTTTTTGCAAAAAGTTGAACTATCATTACAGTAACTCATATTGATTATGAAAAATTCATTTGCTTCAATACAACTTAAATAAAATGATAAATATCTTTTAAAAAATATTTTTTTTCAATTTTTGTTAGGTTTTTATCATTTTATTTGACTTGTATTAAAGCCAATGAATTTTTCATAATCGACATAAAAAAATGCAAACTTTGATATTGCATATCCCCATAACTATTGATATTAGGCCATGGTTGCTTGAATATTTTTGACTCATAAAAAAGTCAGGAATCTACCTGTCAAGTTTCTGCTGCTAGCTCTTGTACACCCTGTATAAAAAAATAATAAAAAAATAGAAAAAATATCTGAGATTTAAAATAACTGTTGACGATTTGGTTTCTAGTACACCAGTGATTGCTCGCTTGAATTAATTGAAATGATTTCGCTTACTTGCTTGCGACATGAAGGCGACGATGAGGGTGTCAAGTGAAGAATTCATGAGCGCCAGACCGCTGAGAGACAACACCTCAAACGCGTAGGCAATCTCAAACATTGGAGAGACCTCGAGGTTCACATACGGATACTTTACTGGACAAGGAAGCCTTCTAGATAATTCAATCATCGGGAATAGTAAAAAACCTAAAAGATAATTAAACATATATTCAAGAACACATTAATATTTGTGAAGTTGTAATTTTTCAGAACAAAGTTCTGTGAATTATCTAATAACCAAATTAATTTAATCAATTAGAAAGACATACAGAAAAATCTAATTCACGAAAAAATATTAGGTTACTACTGGGATTCGAACCCAGGTCACCTCCTTTCCGGGGCCGGTGCTCTGACCACTAAGCTATAGCAACCCTCTATGTTTCCGTGAATATATCGACCTTATATGTAGTTCTTATTTTTATTAATTGATTGATTAATTGAAAAAAAAATTAATCAATTAATAAAAATAAGAACTACATATAAGGTCGATATATTCACGGAAACATAGAGGGTTGCTATAGCTTAGTGGTCAGAGCACCGGCCCCGGACAGGAGGTGACCTGGGTTCGAATCCCAGTAGTAACCTAATATTTTTTCGTGAATTAGATTTTTCTGTATGTCTTTCTAACTGATTAATTAATTTGGTTATTAGATAATTAAACATTTAAACATTTTCGTTACAAGCTCTGGACCCAATAAGAGTGCCGCAATGGTGGACGGACGCAGTGTCAGTGATCTCATTGGAGAGAATCAATAGGTCGTGTCTCCGTCACCGGATCGAGCGGATCCCCGCCACGCGCCCGTGTTCCTTTATGCCCTGTTGTACCACATTATTTGCTCCCAGTGGCTTATCCCCGGTGAGAATAAAATATCACTCACAGTCTTACTTTCATTCATTGAACACACAAAGGTTCTAACGAATATATTCCAAATATACGTGTATATATTTTAATATATGTTTAATTAAGAATCGTTACTATATTATATTCGAACCCCCGAATTGAAACGCTATTCAAATAAATCATATTTATTATATTGATTCGTGTAAAGTAAAAGGGTATATTTTTTAACTTAATTTCTATTTTTTAAGACTATCTATAATTTTGAATGTTTTTCCAAACATTTCAATAGCCTCCCTACAGAAATTAAGAAAATGACTGAGCTTAAACAATAAAAAAAAAACTTTTTTAAATACATGTAAGTATACAAAATGCATGAACTAATTATTATTTTAATAGACTAGAATAAAATAAAATATGATAAACTGTATGTATGTAAAATGAAATAAATAAAATAAAAAAATATAAAACTTAGTTACAAATTTTTTTTGTATTTTCAAATTTTTCAAATTTTTTCAATAATTTTCAATAATTCAAAAAATATTTTCAAATTTAAAAAATATAAATCTATAATTATTTGGATGAGAATAACTTGCGTCTTTCAAGAAATGTAATATCTAAAATTCTCATTCTTCAATTGAATTTTGATTCAGTTGGCTTGGAGAGGAGCGGTTACAGAATCTAGGTACTCAGAAGTAAAAGACTTAGCATAGATAGAGATGGAAAGAGCTACAGCGACAAGGGTATGTCACTTGGAGAAGAAGAAGAATAATAAACTGGCATTAAAAATTGTCATATTTCACCTACTTATAAAAGTTTAATTCTAAAAATTATTAGACACAAAATTATTAAATATTACCTGCCACAAGTTTCATTCCAAAAATTATTAGATACAATTATTACCTCCCACAGTCTAAGTATAAAAATAAAGGGCTACTTACTTAATAAAGTAAAAACAGAAATAAAGCAAAAATTTTTAGCTGTTCGTCTATTGCTCTGCATTCTCTCGCTCAAAATCTCCACGTGTTTTTTGGTTTTGGGCTTGAATTCATCACACCTGAGGAATTCCAGGAGTCGGCTAAACTTGGGTTTCTGTAGCATCATGCTGATCAGTTTACACATTAAAGAAAGCGTCGTAAACATTAGAGTAGAGCTACAAACATATCATAATTAATTTGGTTTATTGTTTAGAGACATCTTTTAGAGACAGGTCAAACATTTAAAAAAGAAAATGGCACTGAAATTTTATATATAAATAAAAAAGTCCTTAGGTTAGAGACTTAAGAAATGTTAGAAATCAAAAAGTCCTTCAAAACTAAATTAATAATTAGATTAATAACCATTTTACTTAAACAAATAACCCATTATTATTTATTTATAACATGAGTAGCTTGTTGGTGTAATGGTCATGACGCTCGATTAGTGATCTGGTGGTAGGTGGTTCGAGCCCCATTCCAGGACACTAGCAAGTTAGTCCTATTTTCATAGCAGAAACGTTTAGCTTGTGGTGAAAATAGTAAAAATATTGATGCGACACGTATTCCGTGATGGTATCTCTATTTAATTATTTATTTATTTAATATATTCCCAGTTTCAATGTCTGCCTATATCTTCACCACGAATGTGGCCATAGACCCGAATTTTCAATCGTATCGGAACCGGTCAGCGTTAAAAATAATCAATGTGGTGTATATAAAATTTATTAGTTTTTTAAATAAATAATTTGTTCAAGAACAAAGTTAAGCACGCTATAGATAAACATCAAAAATGTGTATGATAAAGTACTAATGGTGGGTACATACTTTTCTGATACGGCCACGACATTATCAATGTTGGAATAGATGTCACAGAGTTGACCGAAGACCAGGGTTAACATGATTGTGAAAACCAGAAGAGTATGGGACCAATGAAGTATAAATAGTTTCCAAGTGCGTCCCTGCTCCCCTGGCCACATTCCTGGAGGCATAAAACAGAAACAGGTAACTTTTAAAAGAATAATTATCCTCATCAGACATGATCCATTGAGGGTTTTGACCATTTTTGACCATTTGACCATTTCGCCACTGCTGTCTGTCTGTTGCAGTAAGTTCTTCAGTTGAGTACTTAATTAAATTCTAGATATTGTTTAAATATAATATAAATGTTTAAATAAAATATATACACAGTATGTAACATTGTACCTACTTCAAATATTACAAATTACAAACAATTAAATATCGATATTAACACGCAACATATTATATGAGAAATAGTATACATATCGGGAGACAATTACATAGAAATCATTAACAAACTAAACCATGACCTTAATCAAACATCAATATAGCTGAAAATAAATAAATTGAAATTAAATATCTACAAAACAAAAGTAATGAACATACGAAATAAGATAATACCAGATGCACCAGCAATAATTATCGATGGGAATAATTATATATAATAAATTAAACTTTTCATTGAACACTAATTATGTAACAAAAAAAATAGCAGAACGAATTTATCTCTTAGGAAGAATCAGAAGATATATTAAAAAAGATTCTTGTAAACAAAATATAACGTAATAATAGTCCCCCACTTCAACTACTGCAGCACTATATTATTTTTGGCTAATGAAGAAGAATTGATGGCATTAACTATTCTCTAAAATAAAGCATTAAAAATTATTCTAAAAAGAAATCGATACACAAAAATCACAGTGATGTTAGAAAGCCTACAAATAATGACATTTAGACAAATAACTAAATTTAAGAATAAGATTAAGATTAAGATTAAGAATAAAATTAAGAATAAGTAATAAGAAAAAACCAACATGAACACGACCATTGTACAAGAAGAAAAGATGAAATAATATCGTCATTCAGAAAGAAAAAAAATCGCAAACATTTGTGATGTACAGTGGGATGATGTTGTATATGAGACTGCCAGGGGATATAAGGGACGAAAAAAATATGAAAATTTTTAAGAAAAAACTAAGAAATTTCGTGATACGTGCTTTTGATTAGAAATTTGATATACTGCTATTTTACATTGTATAAAATATAAAGGAAATACAAAGGTTGTTATATTGCCTATTTTAATTAAGAATAAAAAAAAAAAAATCATTTCAAGTGTTTAAAATCTGGGGGTATTGTCATTGTGATATTGTATTCAAGGGCGGATCCAGCTTTGGCGCCAGGGGGGGGTCACATAGTCGTGGTCAAGTCACAAGAAGTTATAATTTAATTTTGATAATAATAGATACTTACAAGTAAAACGTAGGTATTTTATTAATAAATGTAAGTACCTACTGTACTTAAAAATACCTACCTATATTTAAATAACAAAATCAATTTTTCTTTTACGTCTTCTCCCAAAACGCGTTATCACTTCATCTACTCCAATGGGTACGTTTTTATGGACGTGGAGAAGTGGCAGTCCGGTTAGACGTTCTTCAACCATTGAAGCTTAAGCTTAAGCCACAATTTGATTCTTCGCAACGTAGAGAAAGATCTTTCCGCTGTCGCTACACTAACAGGTAGTGTAGCCATAATACATAAAAAATTTCTTAAATTAGGATACATCTCAATATCCAAATTTAAAATAAGGTCGGAAATCGACTGCGGTATGTCCTGACTCCGCTGCCACTTCACCATCCACAGCTGATATTCGTTTACAACGACAGAAACTGGAGTATTAGGTATCTAGTAACAATGTATAATCGGTTGCTAGTTGTTTCACAGTTTCAATGTCTTGATTACTGTATTCGCTTTTTGGCATGAAAACACTTAGTTGAAACAGATTAAGTATTTCAAGAGAGAGACGGTCCTGTAGATCACTTATTATTGAATCCAGAAGAGGGATGTATATTAGGGTGTCCCGTCCATGTATGAGAAAAAAAATTTTGAGCTACACAATCACAAGAGGTATCAAAATTTGCGTAATTTTACACATAATTTTCGAAATTAGATTTCACTAATTAAATAACTCGTTCCGTAGTTGCAAATGGAATCGAAGTTTTGGTCCAAATATTGTTGATCTCTTCGGAAACAATCACATATATATCTGATTTGGATGGATCTTTTCAATTATACGTGAATTTCAGGTCGTTCTTGACAAATAAAATAAATTAAATGACGTCCATTATAGTTGGTAGCTGCTGATTGTCATATATTTAGTTCAGGAGCCAAAATTGAGGATAGCAAAATATCACCATATAAATGACAATTTTTCAAAACTTTGTAGATCGGTAAAACCCTAAAGTTATAGTTTTATTTTATTTTTAAAATTATTTTGGTAATCTTCGCTCAATTACGCATGTTTTGAGAGGTCTTGTGTTAAGATAAGCCAAAAAAAATTATCGGGACAGCCTAATGTATATGGCTCTGCGGAAATACTCTTGAGCAGATTGAGCAGGTTGGTTATTGGCCCTATGTTCTTGTCTTGACACTATTCTGGGACATTTAATTTCTACATCTAGCTACTCAGCTACTTCTTTAGCCTCTTCAAAAAGCTGTCGGTAAATTACGTCCGCATTTTCTCTTTTATTTTGTAGAACACTTATAGTATTATTAATAGCGTCCGCAGCTTTTTTTAAATCAATCGAGTTCGATTGCAGTATTTTGCTTAAAGATACAGTAGTACCTGAAAAATAAAAAAGTTAGTAATTGACTGAATGTGAGTATGAGTATTTTAATTAGTGGTCCACCTATGTCCTGGACCCAGCCCAGGGGGGGGTCATGACCCCCATGACCCCCCCCCTGGATCCGCGCTTGATTGTATTACCTACATATTTTAGAACAGCGTCAAAAAAAACTAACAATCCACACCGAATCACCTTATACAAAATTAAATTTATTAATATACAGTTCAACAAAGTCTCTAAAGACTTTAAATATCATTAACAAGACTTTTAAAGTCTAGTGTTCTTGGTTTTCTCAAGTGGGTTTTCAATATTGAATAATTCATTTACGCCACTAATTCGCGTGAAAGGGTATTTAAAAATTTAATACTGAACCAGAGCACTGCAATGTACCCAGCAATTCTTGGTCTGTCACTAAACCAGATCTTGGTGACGCATTATTGCTGAAGCGTATTCTGTAGGTACCTACCACGGCGCAAGAAGAAAAGATGGAATAAGATTACAAAATTCAGTTATGCACAGTGGAATTGTAGATATTGTCGCAATATATACAATAAAGCCAATGTGCCGTTTAGTACATTCTGAGATGAACGAATCAATTTGTCCATTTTTCATATAAATAATGGAGATATACTAAAAAAACATTGTCGTTCATCTGGAAAGTCTGCCTAGAATTTATTTAAAATATTTTATATAAATCTAGTCTGTGCAATTATATTTTAAAACAGTTTCATTTCTTTATCTCAGAATGTACTAAAACGTCACATACGATTAATTATATATACAGCGAGGATATATTAGACTACCGGGGGACATGAGGGATGAAGAAAATTTAACAACCTTTAAAAGTAAGCTAAAAACATATGTGATGCTTACATTTGAATAAAATTTATAGGTATTATATAAATGTAATTCTGTTTATATTAGGAAACAAGAATTCTTGTATTACCTACTTAAAGAACAAATAAAATAAAGATAAAGTTTTTTAAGACATTTTAAAATAAAAATCCATTTTGATTAATTATTTTTTGTGGAATTTATAAAGTATATATATATATATATATCTGGGGTATAAAAGCAAAGGCAGGAATATCCAAAAAAAATTTTTAGAGATGCGAACACGTAATACACGTCACATCAATATTCCCTACTATTTTCAAACTAAGCTAAATGCTTGTGCTATGAAAGTTGCTGGTCTGGAGTGAGGTGGGAACCCGCGACCTTTGGATCACGAGGCGAGAGTCATAACCACAAGACCGACAAGCTACTCATTATGTTTTTGAAAAATTAAAAAAGGTTTCGAATTTACTAATTTAAAATGTAATGAATTATGGATTTTATACAATTATTCCTCCCAATATCATATTTCCTATAAATTTATAGGCTGTTTCCTATAAAATCTAGAATTTATTACATTAAAAAATAGTAATACTCGATGACTATATTATTTTTTTTGGATATTGGTGTCCTTGCTTTTATACAGGGAAATTTGGAAAACATTAATAACCTCGCAGGACTATATTCCTGCCTCGATTATGAGTCGATAATATCCAAGCTATTATGACCTAATATCGATAGTCATGGAGATATGCGACATCAAAGTTTGCATTTTTTTTTCAATATTTCTGACTTACTTATTGTAAAACGTTGGACTATCATTACAGTAACGTACACCTAATATGAAAAATTCATTTCCTAATACAAGTAAAATAAAATAATAAAAACCTTCGAATTCAAATTGGAAATTTTTCAAGGTTTTTATCATTTTATTTAACTTGTACTAAAACGGACGAATTTTTCGTAATCGATATAAAATACTGTAATGATAGTCCAACGTTTTACTAAAAAGAAGTCAAAAATATTGAAAAAAATGTAAACTTCAATCAATCAAAGTTTTGATAGCTTTAACATTTTCGACTCATAATCAAGGCAGGAATATAGTCCTGCGAGGTTATTAATGTTTTAAAAATAACCCTGTATATACTCACATATAATGTATTAATATTAAACTAACCCCAAAAACCTAAGATCATCCTATTGAAGGCAACAAAATGGATAGCATCCTGGGATTCCGCCATGGCGTCCGGACTGACCAATGCCAACGGAGGATTTGGAGAAACACATCCCTAGTTGTACCAGCTGCAATACATATATCATTCTTAAGCATAATGACAGGGCCGAATTCATAGACGTAAATTTTCATTTTTTTTTAATACTGACGTGGGGACGTGGTTTTGGAAGGCTAATGAAGCAATAAAAACTATTTAACATTTTATTTAATACGCAAGGTCACTGGACACGAATTTAATCGGAACACTGTCATAAAATTCATTTTACACACTAATTATTTAATTTCGTAATTCTCAGTAATTATTTTCGATGCACTTTTATTAATTCTCAGTAACTTGTCCTTCATATGCTCGTTATTTAAATCGCCCAGGTCCGCACTAGAAAACTTCTCGCCCGCCGGTGGGTACTTCCTCGATTTATTGTCGCGCTGGTAACACACGCCGCCTGATTCAGCTTTGTCTGTGGACTTGTCGCTGTCAAATAACTTGGACACAACGGTTGATCTCTTTTTATACGTTGTCAATATCTCGACGATTCCAGAGTTTGTCATATTATACTAGTTGGTTCCAGATTCGTGTGGACCATATGAGAGATTTCGATAGTGCGTTATTACTTCTGACTACCATCTTGTGATAATACTATTGATAATCTAAGTTTTCAAAATAATAGTAAATTCCATCTAAGTACTGTCAAGGTCACCTCAGCCCCCAAATAATAATGAATATTTTTTAATTAGCCGATATGACCTTGATTAGTGTTAAAAATATAAAAATACATGCCACATCCACTAAATTCCGCTCATATACAGAAATCTCGCATACAGTAATTGTGGCGTCTGGCTGCAAAACCGCCACGTTGCATATATATGAAATGTTCAGTAATCAAAAAAAACGTTTTAAGTATTTCCCTTACACATTTTTCTGTTTTTTATTATTTTACTTGATACATATTAAGGATGTGTTAAAATCTGCATACCAATTTTAAAGATTTTCTTTATTGTTTCCGCAATATAAAGATATATTGATTGCAAAGTGGCGGTTTTGCTACCCACCGCCGGTCGATTTTGTCGATAGAGTCGATTTTGCTACCAAACGATCGCGAGAGGCGCGCTCGCGGACGATCACGTGTCCACTTGCCGACTTAACTCATTGCGAACAATACTGCGATTGAAAATTAAACAATGAAATATATTATTTTATAAATATTTTATTTGTGATTAACAATAGATGCAAAAATATTTTAAGAATTAAAATTTAGTGCATGTTTTGAGTAAGGAATATGGATTAAATATATTTTAGAAAATATGTAAATAATGAACCAACAATCATGGAAATAAAAATATTTTTAGATTTAACAATAATTCCGTATCATTTCTCGAAACCTTTACTACGACACCAAATTTAACAATAGATATAATATGTTTTTAAATAGGCAATTATTTCATCGGCGATTAACGGTGTTTATAAAAATATTTTAATGATTAAAAATTGATCTTCGAGTACAAAAATTTAATAACTTAGGCACATAGTTTTAATTATTTTAAAAACTACAAACAATAATCTTAAGAATTAAATAAGAGTATGGAAATAAAAAAATAAAATATATGATCATACCTATATGCCTATATAGGCTGTCTTATAGTAAGTAGTAATAATTTTACAAGTGGGTTTCTGTCTTAATAAAGAGCCGAAAATGCTCAAGCAACCATGACCTAATATCAAAAGTTATGGAGATATGCAATATCAAAGTTTGTATTTTTTTTCAATATTTCCGACTTAGTTTAGGCAAAAAATTAAACTATCATTACAGGAACTTAAATTGATTATGAAAAATTTATACAAAAATCGAAAATATAATTTTTTTACGAGGTGTACATCTTATATACACTATGTAACAGAGCTAGTCCACAATACCTGATAGGTAGATTTCTACTTTAATTATGATTCGAAAATTTTCAAGCAACCGTGACCTAATATCAAAAGATAAGGAAATATGTGACATTAAAATGTGCATTTTTTTTTCAATATTTCGGATTTATTTTTTTAAATCGTTGTACTTTTACTACAGTAACTTATATCAAATATAAACAAATTATTCCCTTTTACACAAGTTACACAAAATAATAAATACCCTGCAATTCTATTTGGAAAAAATAAAATTGGAACTTTTGCAAGATTTTTATAATCTTATTTAACTTGTACTGAAAAAAATTAATTTTTCGTAATTAATATAAGTAATTGTAAATATAGTTCAACTTTTTGTAGAAAATAAGTCGAAAATATTTTTAAAAAAATGCAAACTATTATTGTTAGCTCATGATTGCTTGAAAAATTTCGACTTATTTTAATTTTATTGCAATTAATATCGTTTATAAAAAATTCATGCACTGCAATACAAATGAAATAAAATAATAAAAACCTTGATAAATTTCTATTTTCAATTTTTGCAAGGTTTTTATCATTTTATTCGACTTGTATTAAAGCGAATGAATTGTTCATAATTGGTATAAGTTACTGTAACGGTAGTTCAACTTTTTCACTAATTTAGTCCCAAAAAATTACAAAAACGTTTCATCCTTTTCTTATCAGAAAACTGTTTAGATCTTATTAGATTATCTTATTTCACCCAGAGTGTAAAGTCTCGTACTTCTAGCTACGAGACATCTTGATAATATTAGGTAACATTTGCCGCGCAACGGCTAGTACAGACGATAGCCAATTGCAGATGCCAATGGCCGCGCAGCAGCCACTTGCGGCCTCGCGGTCGCCAGTATAACCGTTTGCAGGGCCTAGCAGCAAGCAATCGCTGAATAAATTTAAATTTTTTTTAAATTTATTCACTTCAATACAAATCAAATAAAATGATGAAATATTTACAGAAACTGAAACTGAAGGCGATAATGATAATGATGATGATGAAGATTTTATGCTGATGGTGTATGTTATGTTAGATACAATAAATACTTATTTTTGTAAGTTAACTTTATTTTACCTATAATAAAATAAATTTATAGTAAATCCAATCGCACGGTCTTTAAAGTGTCAACAAAAATATTCAAAAATGTGCACAAAGCGGACTTTTTAATGTGATAATTCTTTCCTATTTCGCTTTTGAAAGTTACATTTATATCCATCCTTGTTTACTTCATGCTTTAGTACACTGTCTTTTGGTAAGAAAAGATGTCTACTTCTAGTTTTTATGTAAATATTTAAGGTAATCAAAACACGCGTTATCTGCGACAGACGACGTTTCTCCATATTAAATCTCTTAGCGGGGCTCCATTCTGATTGGTGCGAGTGAATAGTGTCGGTTCTGCATCCCACTTTGCGGCAACGTGGCGGTTTTGCTACTCACTGTTATATTTAAGGACGATTTTGAAGGGCATGGAAGCATATTTTCTTATATTGGAAACTTGCAGAATGTGCAGAATAGGATACAGATCATTAATCAATCAAAACATGAAAAATGGTTTTGTATGGATAGTGGCGGTTTTGCATCCAGACGCCACAATTAGAGCCCTCACTTCAATTTCTTTTTCTCTGTGCTTTTGAGCTCTGAGCATTTTACTTTTCTGATTAGCTTCTACAGCGCAAGCTGTATTTTATAATATTTTATATTCATTAATTTCTTAATTTTTTTTGCATTATACTTTAATATTACCCTGGACTATTTAACATGATGATAATAATAGTAATAATAAACTTATTTATTTTCATAGCACCGCTTATTGATGTCGCTTATCTCCTTCGTAACTGTCGATTTTTCACCCAAAGTGTAAAGAATATCTTCTATTCAAAATTGTATGAAGAAGACTCCCCGAATTATTGCTACTAGTTATGAGACGCCCTGTATAATATTTCTACACATTAAATAATATATATATTTTAAAAGAATCTAAATTCCCTAAAATCAGAATTCCGTAAAAAAAATCACACGATTTGTTTTTTTTTTAAGCTGACAATGCAATAAAGCGCATTACTTGATGCAGATTTAGCGCAATCAGAAGATAGATTCTCGTTGCTGTGATGAGACGAACTCGAAAATGTGGGGAAAATATATATTGACAAAAAAGTTGACAATGACAAACTGCCCTGTACAGGGTATTGTAAAATATACAGCCACCCTCACGATGGGGGTGTGGTTGGTTGAAACATTTGACAAGAAATATTGTAGAGTTACGCCTACAATTTTCTTTGCAAAATTCATTGCTTTGACGAGTTTAAAAATTAATATATGTCATGATTCATCATTGGATATCGGTGGATTTAAAATTTGATAAGTTGCAATCGAAGAAAATAAATATGAGTGGGAAATGTACCCACTTAGTTAAACAGTAAAGCTAAAGTACTTACCTAAATAAGTTGTAACTAATAGTATAATTACCTACCTTGCCATCCATGATGTCATAAAATGTTTGATTTATTTTTGTAAAAAATTAACCAATAAAAACCAAGTTTTTACAATACTCCCTTTTTTATTTTCGGGTTTCGTGTCTACCATACTCCATACAACTTACTGAAAAAACCATTAAAAATTTGATAAATCCAAAATATACTATAATTATTTTTTTTAACGAAAATTTGATAGATCTTTTTGATCGTCTACTTGCAATGTTTCAGCTCGATTGGATCACGGGAAAAGTATTAAAATCGATCCAAAGTTTTTTCGTCAGACAAGCAGACAAGCAGACGCCACGAGTTAAAAGAAAGGAAGTGAAAAGAAACGTGTATTTGGAATCAGTCTATTCCCGATTTAATTATATTCAAATCGTCTTCGAAATATATTGAAAATTTTTGCCGTATTATATATAAAATATTTATTTATATATAATACGGCAATATTTATTTTACGGTGCAGTTATTTTTATGGATTAAAGCTACTTAGAATAATAATATTTTTATATGAAATTATGTTCTTAGAACGCAGTTAATGGATTCGGTTCCCAGAGGGATGATTAATTAATCAAGGATAAATTATAGAAGTCTCGCAGAGACGAAGCTATTTATATATGAGAAAAGTGGATGGAAGTCTCTTATACGATAGCACAGGGCTTACAACCTGTATAAGCTGTATCACTCTACACAATGCACTTAAGTGATCACTCTACACAATGCAACGTTCACCAGTTCCATTGTTAGAACGTCCACACATTATCAACATTTTTAAAGTTCTATGTATGTTTAGAATCAAGAACTTTTCATATATTGCACTTGTCTCTGCTAGAGACATCTGTTGTTATTTTTTCTCATTAACAAGTTAGTACCTTTACATATATTTCGCAACTGGTAATGATACTTTTATTTTTCAAAGTGGAGTCCTTTAGCGATAATTCTTATTAACGTATATACGATATTCATTCGAATTATTACATATCTACTAGAATACGCCTGAAAATCAATATTTTAGATTTTTAACTCCTATCATGCAATAGCAAATTATATTTAAATCCACTTTTCTCATATATAAATAGCTTCGCCTCTGTGACACTGTGTGTGCGGGAGTTGTATACATGCAATATATTGGTAGATCGGGTCAGGAAATAGAAAACTCATTATCAAACAACGTTTCGGTGTATTTATTATATGATAATTATGCACTTGGTTACAGAAACAAAATAGTTTAAAAGCACTAGGGTGATACCAAAATCCTTCCACTAGGGCATGGTTGATTATATAATATGGATGGTTGAGGAAGTAAGCTGTCACAAAATTATTTTTAAATAAAATATTTAAATTCCAGAATTCATAGCAGAGAAAATATAAACTCAACATAAAAGCTAATTATTCAACACGATACATACGCAATGTTATGTGATGGTTCGATGCTGAGTAGGGTAATTTCACAGTTCACAGATATCTATGAAAATATATGAAAAAGATTCAGAAAAATAAATTATATATTGTAACTCAGTATGGATAGTGTGGGTTAATATATTCATTCATAATTTTTATAATGAAAATCTTATAAAATACGATTCCATTAAAACGAGATGTGATTGGTCGTGACGTTGTTTGGCAAGAATTATATATAAACATACGTGATCTACGGTATTTGTCATTGAAAATTGTTTCGTTTCTGTGGTAACCGTTCGTCTTCGCTTTGTTTTTGCTGGTGTTTGCGTGGTTTTTATGTAGATTTTTCCGTGTTTGTGACCTATTTTAATAAAAATAACTATCTAAGAACACATTAAAAATAATGGAGGTCGGATTTTCAGAAGGAAAATCTGATTAAATTAATGCTTTAATTTTGGATTCATTTTTCGGGTTTCAGGAATGAATCTCTACATTTGGGTACCATATAATATCTACAAAACTTTTTCCCTGATATTATGGACACACTATACAAAAAAGCTAGCTTGTTTTATAGAAAAACGAATGAACGTCTAAATACGTGATATTGCTGGTACGTGTTAAACGTCAGGTGACATAAAAAGTTATGCGTAACGTCACTTGCGAAAATAAGCGTTTTGGCGAGAGTTTAAAATCGTGATTTTCAAAATCGTTTTTTAATGTTAATATACATATAAAAAAAATCTTTTTCATAAACGTATTTTCATAACCAAAGTAAAGATTTTTCTAGTCTTCTTCTTCTTCATGTACCCTGTCGGGTCATCAGCGGTGAAAGTTTCCCTGTTCAGGGCAGTGCAGAACTTTTACATTAAAAAAATAATAATTTGCAATTATCCTACTGTGGTCTGGTATCATGGCAATACTGAGTTCCACATTGGCTTACGGGTATAAACACCAACATAACGAAATGTGCCTCGTATGCACGGCTTACACGTACTGATTCGATTGTCTTTCTTAAATGGAAAGAGGTCTACCTATTAATTCACCAAAGTGGTTGCGAGGCAATACTATTCAAGTTTCATTACAATCGATTGAGATAATTTAATTTAATTTGAAGAGGAAATAAATAAAATTCGTATTTAAAATAAAAGTATTTTTATTTTATTAAATTAATGAACCGTGTTGTTGCAGATTGTAAAAATATAGTTTATAAAGAAATGCATCGAGTGCTTTCTATTGGATATATTTTATTTATCAATTTTGTAATATTTACACGATTACTTGCATTATTATCTCAAGGTAAGTGCAGATGGGTGAACTACAATACTAATACTATTAGATACTGTATAACAACAATACAATGATCTTCATTATTCTATAATTTCAACAGCTTCCTCTCCTGCCGTGTAGATATGGCGTAACAATGCAAAATACGAATAGGATGAATTGAGAATCTGAAAAAACAGTACATATATTTAAAATATTTAAAATAAATAAAGAGCATAAAACCAGCGTAATGGCAAATTTGTGGCATGCGTTAAACATAACTAATCAAATAGAATCGTAATATGAGTTTATGTAGTGATGTGAATGTATAGATTATTTAATGCAAGCGATCGTTGGGGTGTGGGAAAAAGGGCCCCATGCTTTTGATTTTTATTAGAGTTCCGCAATATTATGTCTCTCTGCCAGTTGCAATTTTGTTTAAAAAATATTTGACCCATTCCATCAAAAGATTTTGTTTAAAAAATATTTGGTCTGGAATGGTCCGGAAAAAACTCATGTGCACCAAAATCTGCCAAAATTCTAAAACTCGAGCCGTTTTAAATTACAACACAATTGTTTTGACAGCGAAGCAAGACCATAAAAGTGAGACTTGTGAAAGCGGCGAATAGTGCGAATTACAAGCGAGCAGCGGAATTATTGAAGAGTATGCCTACCGGGCATTCGATAGCGATCAGCGTGACAAGAAACAACGTAATAAAGTGTTCACAGATGTGCGAAGATTCCAGAAGACGAGTATTTGACGAACGATTAGTGCGAAGTGCTCTAGTTAAATTTGTGTCCAGTGACTTTTGTGCATAAAATAAAACATAATTTAATTTCGAGGGTTTCATTTGTTTCCCATCACCACGATCCCGTGATAATATATAAGAATTATTTATGGTGTTTGCTCACCGTAGTGAAACTGCTTAAATTGAGTTTGAACATTTTCCCGGCCATGACGATGAGAGGAATCCGGGCCCTTACCATAAATATCCTCACGGATTGCTTAAATTTCGGGGAACAGTCCATCCAGGTCGTGTTATATAATGCTTCGCCTATGTACTCGGTCTGCAAGACAGGATACATATAAGGTGTACTAGAATGTTTTAAGATAAGGTACACGAGAAAAGCTGGTAAAGGCCAACCGCTGAGAGCTTTTGTATGACCCCATGCTAATATAACTCTAATTATATAATTGAAGACCCCATGGCAAGAAGTTTTAAGTAACATTAAAGTCATTTTGAGATAATTAGACATTTGCATTTCGCCATTGAAAAATATGTTTTATTGCTAATTCAAGATTAATTTTTATTGATTTATGTCACTAAAATATCAAAAAAATATTTACAAAGTAAAAAAAAACACATTTATGCATAAAAAATAAAAATATACTAATTTTCCCTAAAAAAAGGTAGTTAACAAACATTTTTTCGCCTCTGTAACTCATTTTTAATAGAATAACACCTTTTTAAAATTGGTTAAAAACGAACATCAAACAACCCTTCAAATGCTATCCGTTTTTACCATCCACTATCCAAAATTACAAAATACCTGACATGTTAATTAATAATACAAAAAATGGTATGTACCATTTAAAATTATTGAAAAATAATATATAAGTACATATTATAATAGAATGTTCTTAGGTTTTCACGGCCACTCAGAATCTTCAAGTTTGTGTTTACTGGGGTATTATGCCGTTTTGTTACGACCTTTCGGGCCGACGTTTCGGATCCCGGACACATCAGCCCTGATGATGGACCCTGCAATGGGATCCGAAACGTCGGCCAGAAAGGTCGTAACAACACGGCATAATACCCCAGTAAACACAAACTTGAAGATATTATAATAGTCTTCAAATAAAAACAAATATATGACAGTACTGCCAGAGTAAAATTTATATTAACCATAAATATTACAATCAAATTAAAAGGCGTGTTAATTTCAGAATGATGGCATGAACATGTTATTGTTGAAGATAAAATGTTCTTCCTATTAGTAAATGATTTGATTTTTATGAAAAAGTGTAGTTAACATGTTCATCCCTATCATTTGAACATGTTCCAATTGTTTTTAAGTTCTGAACTTATTTCCAATGAAAAGAGCGTACCTACATTATTTGGTTTAGAGGGCTTATTAACTCATTTTTGACAAAAATGTTAGTTAACAACTTCTTGCCATGGGGTCTTCAATTTGTACTACCATTGGCTCCATATATAAAGAGATGACAGATGATAACAGAATAAAATGGGTCATATCAAAGCTCCCAGCGTTTGTCCTATATATCATGTTTTTACTTTCGCCATTATCTCGTTCCCACACCAGCACAGCATGAATATCTCAGAGAGCATCGCAATCAGGTAAGAAAGGAGAGCAACTAGCTTGATTGGCTGGTCACCAGGATTCAGCTGCGGAGGATCAAATTCAACAATTATTTATTACGCCATGATCCACTCCCATCTCAGTTATCTAGTTAGTATATATCATATCCAAAAATTATAAAAATGTTTTTAATGTAGTCACCCCGTATTACTTATTTAAAATTACCGGTACCGGCGTTTCAAAGTTTGCGCACATCTTCAAAACCCTCACCGGCTTAGATGTCCAGAGAGGATTGAAAATAAGCTTTGGCTTACAATATTTAAATCTATTCACAACATGGCCCCTCAATACGTAACCGACTTCTGAATTCCATTCTCCGCAAATAACAGACAACTAACACTTCGCTCAGCATCAACATCTAATACAAATAGCTGAAGTAAATCGCGTCCACAAAACTAATTTCGGTGATCGTGCTTTCGAAGTGGCTGGACTAAAGTTTTGGAACAATCTACCTAATAAACCAACAGCGACAAACAGACAGCTTACCACAGTTCAAAAAACAACCTAAGACGCATTTATTCAGACAATCCAATAAAAACCTATAGAATCTGACCACAACAACACTAGCTAATGTTTTCCACTCCTAGTGTGTACACCGCAAAAACACCTAATTCTTTCAGGCACTCCTAACTATTATAGTATTAAACTTTAATTCCATTTCTTGCATGCCACCTAGTGAATAAGTAATAGTAAATATGTTTTTTTTAGCAGTAAGTTTTTTTGTAAGATAATTTTCTGTGTAAAGCGCCCTTGAGTACTCCCGAAAACGGCGCTATATAAATTATCCAAATGTTATTATTATTATTATTATTATTAAAATGTATCGGATTCTAGATTTTATGTACCAATCCCTTCCAAAATCGTGTTTCCTATGAATTAATGTTTCCCATAAAAACTAATATTCACTACATTATAAATTAGTAATCCTCGATGACTGCGTTAATAAAAATCAATATCAATCCAAAATAGAGGCATAAGGAATAAACATAAGGGAGAACTTCCTATCAAACCACACACACCATCTAATTTTCGTCTCTGGAGAATCAATTAAAATCAAGTTTATAAGGGACAACGTGAAAATCTTAGACCTAACATTATTTTGCTGGCAGATAGTCTTGAAGACCTGCAACAACTGCTCAGTAAAATTAATTCCACTGGCGAACACTATGGTCTAAACATAAATATTAGCAAGACCAAGATTATGGTTTTTAGCTGAGAGAATCATCCAAATGTGTGCCTTCAATTGAAGGGTGTCAACATTGAGAGAGTAAAACAGTTCAAGTATTTGGGCAGTATTATTACTGATAATCTGGACCCTGATAGGACATCAAATGCAGAATAGAGACAGCCCGTGCATCTTTTAATAAGATGAAAAGTCTACTCTGTAATGACGACTTAAACTTGAAGCTCAGACAGAGATTGATCAAATGCTATGTATGGTCAGTTCTACTTTACGGTGTTGAAGCATGGACGCTGAAGGTGACTACTCTAAATCGCCTAGAGGCGTTCGAAATGTGGATACATCGTAAAATGTTAAGGATATCTTGGACTGACATGACTAGTAATGTTGAAGTTTTACGTAGAGCAAATACAAACAGACAGTTACTTAACATAGTAAAGCTCCGTAAAATTTCATATTTTGGTCATATAATGAGAGGCGAAAAATACTCCATCCTTCAGCTCGTCATGAAGGGGAAGATTGAGGGTCGCAGAGGGGTCGGAAGGAGGCGGCATTCCTGGCTTCGAAACATCCGAGAGTGGACCGGGATAAGAAGCGTGGAAGAGCTGTTCCGCACTGCCCTGGACAGGGAAACTTTCTCCCAGATGATCGCCGGCGTCGGGGGGACCCGACAGGGCACATGAAGAAGAAGAAGAACATTATTTTAGCTGTGCGCTAGGCTTTACGAAGATTTGACATGAGAAACTATTCGAGCAGGCGTGTTGATTCCTGATAAATTCTTAAACGAGGTTATTAAAATTCATGTTATATACAAGAGTTTGCGCAAACATTTTGTTGTTGCGATTATGATTAATAATATGAGGCAAATTTTCTGCCTTTAGGCTGTAGTATTTGTTCAGAATCTTGTAAAATTTATAGATTATTGCTCGCCGCGCGCGTGATGGTATAAATTTTATTACCTTGTTGTGGGTAATTAATTGGCAAACAAGTAGTAAATTCAGGATAAAGTTTTACCGTGATGCGTCTTCGGCTATGAATCATGTTTCTACACATATTAGATAATTTTTTGTTTAATGTTGAAATGGTAGATATCCATGATATTTTTAGTTTTTAATTATTAAATTGGGCTGAATTATTTTTTTGAATTTTACAATAGGGAATATCCACAATGCTTTTATTTTTTAAGTTAGTACATCTGATAATGTTAAGTAGTAAAAACATGCATCAGGTTTCATGTGAGCTGCACTGTGCAGAATGTCTCTACTATTATTATGTTATTGGGTTATGAAATTGATTGTTTATTTTAAGTTCGTTTCGTTAAATAACGAAGATTACCAGTTGATTAACAAAGCTGATAGTAATTGGAATATTATGAGTAATATTGTTGTAGAGTTCAATAGTGTGCGTGGGCGATATTTATACGAGAAAGAGACATTAACAAAAACAAAAATAAATATATGCGATTTGATTAAATAATTAAGAACTAATGTAAAACCAAATTTAAAGGATAACTATTTATATATTTTATACATTTAAAGTGCAGTGAGAGTAGACCGTAGGGGAGAACAGGGTAATGAGAGCCGTCGGGTAATAAGAGCGATTATGATTGAACGAAAATTAGACACATTCTTGCGATCGTAAACACTCGGCCGCTTCTGTCAACTATCAAGAAACTTCACCTGACGAACACGACTCGGTAGTGTCATGCGTTAAGTCACGAGGGACGGTTGTGTGTTTTTCGATCCACGCTTATAAAAAACTGCTGATTGCGAGCGCCAAGGTAAGCGTGAAATTATATTATTATTTTTTTATGTTTATGCTTATTACATCCCTAGATTCATTTACTAACAAGTCCAATTGGTTAAATTGTGATTGAAAGTAGAATTACATATTTATATTATTACTTTTCAAAATAGTGGTCAACGGGTAATGGTAGCCTAGCATGGCTAAATGCAATTTGCGACGATGAGTGAGAATATTCAGAAGAGGAAGCTTTATGTGCAATTTGTTTATTCCCGGGAAAAAGTGGGAAGATGTGGTACCGATGCAGAAGTTGCGGAAACTAGGCCCATAAAGAATGTTTTGGCAGTGATAGTCCAGATACTTATATTTGTGCTTTTTGTTTGGATCCGTAAAAATTTGGGTCCTTTGTTTTTCTTTAATAATTTCATCTTTATTGATTTGTTTTGGTTACAAATTTGATTTTTTATATGTTTTACAAATAGTTCTATGTATTGATAACTAAGATTTCATTTAAATTATTTTTGGTTTAATTTTCGGGAAAGAGTAAATATTATAGCTCCAATTTCCCATATAAGCATTAAATAGGCTCTCATTACCCGCATGTGTCGGATAATGGGAGCGACTGACTTTTTTTGTAAAATCGTTATTGTATCTTCATACATGACTGTGATTGATTATAAACGTGATTAAAATTTAGTTGGATATCAATGTAGGAGTTCTTAATTAAAAATTATAAGAAAGTTAACAAATGTGGTTTTTATCATATTTTAATTAACTTATATTTTTACAAAAATTATTATGAATTTATTATTATTATTATTATTATTATTATCATTATTATTATTTATTTATTAGTAATTACTTTATTATTATTAATAAACATGAATTAACAGCGCCTTTGGAACGATCTACATAAATCATTAAACGGCACAGTAAAAATAAAGAAATATTGTATTATTATCAAACCTTTAAACAATCAGAATGAAAATATGACATTTCATGATTAATTGAAGGGGGTGAAAATGAAATGTATTAAGGGTTTATATTGAAATGTGCTCACCGTTACCATCTGAATACCACTGCAACACATGACCACACCGCTTACGATATACTGAACGAACATCGACACATTGAAAAAATCCTGCACATCGTTAATATATCTGAAAATTAATGAAAAATCCAGAAAACAAAAATTAAATAGATTCAACAAAATCATTCTAGAACTAGAAAAGTTTACAGAGCGAACAGATAATCGTCAACAGCCGATTACTTAGCTGCTAGATTGATGTAATTGTTATAATAAATGTGTAGGATTATACTCAGTGAGCAGAATGTAATTGTTATAAAGAATGTGTAGGATTATAACCTACCACTGCACTCAGTGAGCAGATTGCAGATTACACTCATTAGGGAATGAACATGCAGAGGCGGCTGACATTTTTGCTGATAATATAACTGTGTATTGGACAAAGCTGATACAATTCTCCAGTGAGCAATACATTCGTATAGCGTTTTTTTTAAAGATATAACACTTTAAAATTAAATAAAACACATAAAATTCGTAGTATTTGCCATGGTTTTGGCTATATTGGGAAGATAATTTTATGTCATTAATGTTTGACTATTGTAATGATACCCAAATTTTCAAAATTAATTTGCACAATTTGCGAGCATTGTTTTGGCGTAAATCTATTCGTGTTAAAATGGCAAAACAAACCGAGTGCAAATCAGCTGTCAGCTGTAAAATTGGCTGTCGCTGGAAAAAATGTCGCCAGTTCGAAATTTAGTCGTTCGCTTTCAGTGCGTGACGTCATATTTCTCAACCAACCTTTTGATTGTCATGTCTCATGTGTCATGTCTCATTCTATTTCTTGTATTGTTTACTATTGTTATTCCATGTATAGATGTTATTGTCATCCTTACGTCCATGCTCATTTCATGTTTATTTGTAAATTAGATTTTCCCCTCCTCATCCTTGCACCTAGTAGACAGTGAAGAGGTTTTGTGTTGACGCCTCACCACGCTGCTTGCACTCATACGAGTTTAAGTGACGTAGGGAGGATGACCACTTTAGCATAAAAAATGCCGAAAAAATGCCGAATTATATAGGAGCGACGAGCAAGAGGTGACCTCATCGAGACATTCAAGATTCTATCGGGCTACTACAATATTCCTAATATGACAGATATGTTTGCATTAAACACTAATGTGGGCCTTCGACGACATCACCTGAAGTTGAACAAGTCTCGGTTCTCGTGTAACCCAAGAAAGCACGCATTAAGCAATAGAGTGGTCAATATGTGGAACAGTTTGCCTGAGGGCGTTGTGTCTGCAGCCAGTGTCAACTAATTTAAGAATAGGCTGGATATTCAAATGAGGGACAGTGATATGGGCCTATCAGCTTAAGCTGCCTGCCCATTATCAATAATAATAATAATAATAATAATATGGCAAAAGTGTAGGGCCGATATGGGAGCTATTGCTAATAAAACGACTCTGTGTTTGTGGAGGGTCCCTCTTCACTAACCTTATGATTAGGCGATGGTGTTCAACGGCTTTCTTCAGGTTTTCACATGCTTTTGTGCTGCATATTCCGTTATCGAATTCTCTGGTGTCCATCTTCTTCCCATCATCCCTGTGACCAACGTCTGGACCGTTTTCAATAACACACCCTATAGACTCGATCAAACAGTCTAGCTGAGCGACTGGAATCAACATTTTATATTAAGTTTAAGGGTGGATCCAGGGGGGGGGGGTCATGGGGGGTCATGACCCCCTCCTGGGCTGGGCCAGGACCTAAATGGACCTGGCCCCTGCCCTAAATCATAACTTCTTGTGACTTAACCACGACTATGTGACCCCCCCCCTGGCGCCAAAGCTGGATCCGCTCTTGATTAAGTTATTCATTTATAACATGTCCTATTATTATTACTAACTCTGCAATTGCCAGATAAGAGGCACGTAAATTAATAAGAACACAAGAAGAGGCGTTGAAATTAATAAGAACAAGATAAAAGGCACACAAACTAATAAGAAAATGACATGAGGTACAAAAATTAATAAGAACAAAACAGTAGGTAATAAAACTGATAAAATTATAATAAGAGGTACTGAAACTAGTAAGAACATGACAAGAGGCACAAAAATGAATGAGAACAAAATAAAAGGTAATAAAACGAATGAGAAAATTATGAGAGGTACTAAAATGAATAAAAACAAAACAAGCAACGGAATTTAAAACAAAATGGCTGTTTTTGAGATATACTGATAAATTAAAACAACAATTATTCACTTCTGGTCTATTCTAGATTACAATCTATCTAATAGTTTTTAACTTTATGTATTTAAAAAACAAAAATTGGTCTGTAAAAATATAGCCAGCTTTTATTTGTGCATACGCTGATAAATAACGTATAACAGCGATTTGTCGGTATGCACCAGTCGATCATTTTGATCTGCTTACAAAATACAAAACATCATCAAAAAGTTGTCTTCTCTGTGAAAATGCGTTTTGGTGAATGAAAATGGTCAATACTTACTTGCTTGCGACAGGAAACCGAAAATGAGGATATCAACCGAAGAATTCATTAAGGCTAAGCCGGTAAGACTAAGTACCAGATATGTGTAGGCAATCTCAAACATTGGAGTTGGTTTTAGGTCTAGGTATGGATATTTGATCGAGCAAGGAAGCCTTCTGGACTGTTCAATAGCCGGGAATAAAAGAAAACCTAAAACATATTTATTATACAACTTTAACAAAAACCTTAAAAAGTTTTAAGATTTTCATATTGTAATAAATTTTTAAATTATGGACAATGTATAAATTCAGTTTTCAGTGTATTTTAG
This sequence comes from Agrypnia vestita, assembly GCA_016648135.1. Classification (NCBI taxonomy): domain Eukaryota; kingdom Metazoa; phylum Arthropoda; class Insecta; order Trichoptera; family Phryganeidae; genus Agrypnia; species Agrypnia vestita. Next base: position 14,767 of record JADDOH010007975.1, on the reverse strand, counting down.
TTCACGGATAAAACTTATTAGTATCAAAGTTTATATTATATATTTATAGGGTTCTCAAAATGCCAAATTTATTAGAAAATTGAATATTATCATTTAAAAAATATAAGATAAGAAATCTAAAAGTGAATCACTATTAAAGTATGGAATTTTCAGCAAATTTCCGACCTGCTATTTGAAAATTTGATAAAAAACATTCTTAGGTTTTCACGACCTTTTAGAATATTCTGGTTTGAGTTTTTTGGGATATTCTTCTACGTTTTACAATATTTCTGGCTTCGTGAAAACCAAATTTATCAGAAAAGTTGTAAAAACACGGCAAAATATCCCAGAATACTCAAACCAGAAGAAAATTTGATACTTTCATAAAGATCGTAAATCGAGCATACTTGTACAATGATAAACAATCAAGTTAAACTCTCAATGATATAAAAGACAAGGAAAGAAGAGTGAAAAGCCTAGTAGACCAGCTAATTATGAACCTTTTATAAAATACGTATTTCATTTTTCTTTTTTACCGCTTCCGATTTAGTAAATCGAAGAACTTAAATTTACTTACGAAAACATATTTATATTACAATGACAAATAAGTATATGGGAGATGAACAACCAATTACGAACTAAAGTGAAAACAAATTTAAAAGGTGACTATTTGTAAAAAGAAAATAAATTAGAAATTATAAAAATGTTAATTAAGTATATTTATTTATTGATTTTGTTAATCTCTATACTTCGATTTTCAATTTATAGTATATGTACTTTGCATCTTGATGGAGGGACATTTGCTCCCAAAACATGTTGATAATTTAACAAAATAATATAAATAAATAATGGTACCTACCACAAAGTCACTTCGCAGTTATTAAAAAAGGGATTAATTAGATTTAGATTGAGAAGGAAAGAGATAGGGTGGAAGACTTTGCATGACCAAGTTGTTAAGTTGTGTAATTTAGTTAATTAAAAATACGTTATAAATTAATTAAATGCAGACATCATTTAATTAACTATTCCGGAGGCTAGACAAAATATTTGAAAGAGTTTTACTCGTAGATACTTACCCACCAACGCAACAATAGAAATAAGACTGTAAATTTTAGATGTACGTCTACAGGTCTCCATTCTCTTCATATAAATCTGCAGGTATTGCTTTGTTTTGGGCTTAAAATCATCACTCCTGAGAAAATCTAGAAGACGCTTAAACTTGGCTTTCTGCATCATGATGCTGATCAGCTTACACATCAAAGAAACTGTTGTGAACAGAAGAGTTGAGCTACAAACATATAATAATATATATTTTGATTTATTGTAAAACTCTTCACAACTTTTGAAATCTAAATAAATATATAAATTTAAATGCGCTACACAGATAAATTAATTTTAATAATGTTCTAAGAACAACATGACTGGATTTTGTCCACAGAGCGATTATCATTTATTAAAATAAATTATAGAATTCTCACAAAGATGAAGCTATTTATATGGGAACCTTTATAGGGTGGTTCAAGGGACCTACGACCTGTATTATCAAATTTTGAAAGTTCTATATGTTCTTCATCTGTATTATTTCAAATATTTGAAGAAACTATGTTACAGCCATAAATGATGGAAATTTTTTAATTTTCATGACATAGTATACATAGACATCGCAGCTGGTAATGATAACTCTATATTTTTTATAGGATGTTCTTACGGTGGATCGGTGAACTTTGCATTGTGTCAAGTGATCACTTAAGTCAGATAATACAGGTCGTAAGCCCTGTGGCCACTCTATATATATTTACAAACGTATTTTCCGACCAATTATTTTTTTATACCAATTTCCATCAACAATTTTTTTGGCAAATCAAAGAAACAAGTTTCACATCTTGTTTCACAACTTGAATAAGCTGATTTTTAACAAGCAATAACTTTAGATTGATACTTTATACTGTAGGTAACTAATATTTAAAATGTAGTGTGAGCTTAGGAAATATATTGACAGTCAAATGATGGATCAGTGTTAGTGAAATTAACAAAAGCCAAAAATTTGGATTGAAAGGTAATATGTAAAACATCCAATTGTTATAACAGCAACGTTGTCTTGGATAACAGAAAGCTATTTAATGTAGGTGCATACTTTTCCGTAACGGCCACGATATTACCGAAGATGGAGTAGATGTCACAGAGCTGGCCCAAGACCAGGGTTGACATGATTATGAAAACCAGAAGAGTATGAGATGAATGAAGTATATAAAGTCTCCATGTATGACCTCTCTCCACTGGCCACATACCTGAAAGCGTAAACCAAAATACTTGTAATTCTTAAATTATACACTTTTTAACCTGAGACAGTGGTTGGCCAGTTTGCTGTAGAGCTGTTCCGGGCCGCAGTAGATAACGTTATCATAGCCAACATGACAACATGGCTGACGGCATACAAAAAAATCTAACGAAACATGTAAATTGTAATACAAAGAATTGTGTTAAAAAAAAATCAGAATAATAATAATAATTTCGAGTAACCGTAACTAGAATCCAATAGCAGATCTCATTCCATTTCAAAATTGGTATATTTTCATGCTATTAATTAAAATGAAAACATTGAACATATTTTTTTAATAAAGTACTCCGAATCAGAATATTTTTTAAATATTTCAGTTAAATGAAAATTAAAATTAATAAGTTCATCCATTACTATATCACATATGTCATTGGTATTAATAATTAACCAAAATATATAATTCTCTATGTAACAATGTCCGTCACTAAGGCTACCAGATGGCTCAAATAATAATGAGGTAAAAGAAAAAAAAAGAAAAATTCTTAATAAAATAATGTCCATCATTAACGTTATCAAGACGCTACGCTACTTTAGACAGCGCTATTCTCACGGCCTTAACTGACGGCCGAAATATAAAAGTACGTCACTTTTGAGGGGCTATAGCTAGTAATAAAATAAAAGACGATTCAGTTTTGTAATATATTATACTTACCCCAAAAATTCAAGATATTCCCACTGAAGGAAACAAAATTGATGGCGTCTTGCGACTCTGTCATTGCTTCCGAATGGGCTGGGGTCAAGGGGGGATTTGGGAAAATTCGTGAAAATTCCTAGTTATATAGCCTATAACTCTGTACATAACTACTTTCTTTGGCGTGGCATCTGAAAACAGGGCCGAATTATATTTTTATTACAAAACGTACTAATAATTTTTGGATGAATTTTCTTTTTAAAAAACGAAATGGCTCCAGTGTCAATAGTGTTAATACGCCTTCACTGGAATATTATTTGTGTTCTTGTATGTACATAATTTATACCTAATGTCTGTACCAGATTTGTCAATTAAACACGATAATTTTTTTGTTACTTTAAAAAAAATGTCCTGTCATCAAAATATTGATGAACTGTAAGTTTAAAACTGCTCCTGCATGACAATTAAATAAAGTGAGCATACGTAAACAGTGTGATTTATTGTTTGTCACGTGTAGCTCAAAAATTTGCAATGTAGTAAATCTAATCTCTTTTGTAATGAGTTTTTACATATTTATTTAAATTTTTTGATTGAAAAAATATATTACAGGACTTTGCCAGGGGAAAACAGAATACACCATGGTATGGCGGCCACCTTGAGGCTGTAATATAGTCGGCTGCAGGGTTTAGTAATAGCAATGTGCCATTTGATGTGCTACTCTTCACACAGAAGAAGCACATCAGAGAGGTTTGTGACTTTGTCGGATTATGAGACGATAATATTTTTCTCGTATTAATTTTTTTTGCCAGGTTCAGTGTTTTAAATAAGAAAATATGTACGATTTAATTAAATAATTTTTTAAATGATTTTCGACCAATGGTTGTGAATAAATTCGTTTATCGATTTCGATTGAATTAAAATTTAACTAATTCTATAAAGATTTTCAGGAGACTGGCCATTTTACCTATCGTGGTCTAACGGGTAGGTATATTTAAATTATTCTCAATATTATTAAGCAGAATAATTTCTTAATTTGAAATTGACGTATCTTATTTACATTCTTCTTCTTCGTTTTACTCTCAATGAGATTAGTCGTGATCTTGGAACTGTAACGGATATTTGTGGATGATTCTATGAGTGGATTCAGAACACATAATTTATGTTATTTTTATAGTAAGAATAGGAATGCTCCCGATATGAGAGCTCTTCGGTCGAAAACGCAGTATGAATCTGAAGTTGAATCTACATTTATAAAATAATATCATTAAGTTACTGTATTAAAAATAAATCAAAAAGATAAACATATCGACGGTCCCTACATATGCTAATCTGTAAAAATTCGATTTCCATTTTATTATCTTAAGCTATCCATTTTTACTGTACTTATATTTTGGGAACATGTTAAAAAAGTTGGATTAGGTACGTAAAAAGAGAAAATATGTAGATTGAAAACTACATAATTTAGAAAATATAGTTTCCGGTATATTTGCTTTTTTAAACGAAATTCAACTTTTTTGACACTATCCGAAAATATAGAGTAAATTGGATAGTTGAACAAATTTAATTGAAAATCTTATTTTTGCAGATTTGAGAGTATACGTCGATATTGTAAAAACCATTATTACAACAACATTAATAAAATAATGTGAATACATTTTATCTAGTTCTTTTTTTACGAAATGAATAAAAAACTCCGAACGATTAACTACGGTCAACTTTAAAAACTGACATCATTTATTTTTCATAAGTACGATAATTTGATGAGGATCTTTTGACCGAATTACCCTTACTACTTTTACAAACTTTTAAAAAAACTTTTTGAACGTCCTCAGAACTTTCTTAATGAATAATTAATCTTTCATGGGAATTTAATGGTTATTAATTGTATGCAAGGTAGCGGAAAAAGTATTCCTGATTAATAAAAAGAAAATGACTTATATTTGAGGATATTAAAAGATTCAAGATCTTTTAATCAAGTAGCAAAAGCGCCACTATCCAACAAATGAAAATTAGGTAAACGTTTTTGGAACTGACTTTAAATCAGAACAGATATTTTGAAATCAATTTCCTTTGGACAAAATGCTTCTAAAATACACAAACATGCTTTCAAAATTAGTAATGAATTTTGAAAATTCAATTTCAATTTTCAATTTCAATTTCAATTTTTATTTATTACATAATATGTACATTACAAACTTTATGTTTAATGCATACCTATTATGACTTTATACACACACATATATATAGATATATATTATATATATATATATATAAACATACATACACATATACATATACATACACACACATATACATATTATATATTATCATCATTCTCATATTATATTATTATCATCATTCTAAATGTGGAGACCTGTAATTGGCCATCTATATTATATCAATGTTTTCTATGCTTTTTTTTGTGCTGTTGGTCTTCCATAAACATTAAATAAATAAATAAATAAATAAATATTAAAATAACAATTTATTATTAACCAATTAAAAGTGACCTGTACAATCTGGTCAGAGGTGTAGGAGAATCCCGCTTCGGAAAACCCCCTCAGACACATGGAATATATCAATACCCAAAGCGATTTTGTTCAGCATAGCTGTGGCTCTTCCAACAGGCATAACCATCGGCAGGTTGGTCCTGTATATTGGAATGTGAAACAATCTATACTGACGATGTCTAAGGTAATTATCAGGAACATACAAACCAATGCTCAATACAAAAATGACACTCTTTTCTAGATAATCATATTCAAATACGTCACTCTATGTATTCCTCCAAAGTGGCGCTTCTGCTTCTAATCCCCCCACATGAACACAATGATCTTAAAACCAAGTTGATTAATCAATTAGAAAGGCATACAGAAAAATCAAATCCACGAAAAAATATTTGACCGGGATTCGAACCACGGACATCCCCCTATCCGGGGCAGGCGTGTTATCCAATTACGCTATAGCGGCCTTGTATATTTCGGTGAATATATCGACCTTATCTGTAAGTCTCATTAATTAATTGATTGATATACATTATCAATTTTAGAGCAATTCACTTTTTCTGGTATGGTAGGCACAAATTACTTCGTGGAACTGCCGCTAGGGGACGCCAGAATTATCCGTTTAATTCCCTTTTTTTACTTTTGCACACATTTGATTTTAAATCACTAAATTAATATTTTTCACTGTCAGCCCACATTATTAATTACTGGGGTGTGGAAATGATATATGTTTCTATTTTATGAAGGTTATATATAAATGTAGAACTTATTACTATACATACAATTTTTTAAGCAATTTATTTCGCCCCATGTGCGATTAGTCGTGCTATCGTAACGTAAAAATAACAATAACTGGCTTTATAACTATTTTTTATTCAGAAATTAATGAGTACCTACCTATGTTTAAATTTTTCAGAACGCAATTCTGGATTTTATCCCCAGGGGGACGTCATTAATCAATATATATTATAGATATCCCCCTGGGGATAAAATACAGTATTGTGTTCTTGAAATATTTGAACATACTCTAAGTATTCAGAATATATAAAATCATGTCTATAAAGGAGATAAAAAATGAAATAATTTTCAGGCGTATTCTAATGTAAATGCTGATAATAAGGAAGAATGTCATGTACACATAAAAAGGATTTTGTTTTATAAACTCCAATTAAAAAAATGTAGACATTAACGGCGACACCTGTACTGGTTTATGGGTATGACAGAATTATCGACTACAGATGGCGGTAGTAAAAATACTCGTACAACTCACATATGAAACAAGGTGTGCACGTTAGATGCTCATGTCACCCGATTATCGTAAAAAAGAAACGACAATTTAGGAGCTCAACTGATTAATTGTAGGAACTTATGCATAATCATATTCGTGAACACTAAATAAATAATTTAAGTACGTCGGTAATAAATAAAATAATAAAATTTACATAATTATCGCAATTTCAGTAAAACTTATGTAAATAAAAAATATTTTTATATGAAAATATGTGTTCTAACTGTGTTCTTAGAACATTCTTTCATATAAAAATATTGTTTGAAAATATATGGTGGTTCACCTTCTTCTTCTCGTGCACTGTCCGTTTACCGGACGTTGGCTATCATGCTGGCTATGCGGGCTTTGTTTACTGCGGCCCGGAACAGCTCCACAGTAGACTGGCCAAACCACTGTCTCAAGTTTTTCATCCATGAAGTCCTCCTTCTTCCAGGGCCCCGACTTCCGGCAATCTTTCCCTGCATTATGAGATGCGAGATCTCGTACTTCTCTGGATGTCTCATCACATGTCCCAGATATTGAAGTTTTCGGATTTTATTGTTTTAATAACTTCTTTTTCTTTATTCATCCGAGCCATAACATCTTCATTCGTAACTCTGTCCATCCAGCTTATTTTGAGAATGGTGGTTCATGAAGGAGTTTAAAATTTAAAATATATAAGTATCATTACCAGTTACGAAAGCTATGTAGGTAGAGTAACCAATATTGAACCGGCACTTATATTGGACCACTTCTGTTTTACTACCAAAATGAAACAATTTTTTTACACTGGCAATTGAAAAACACGCGATTGCAACGCCACTAACATTCCGCCATTTTGTACCGACGTTGAATACATATTGCAACTGTGATGAAAAAAAAAAATTTTTGGACTGTATTGATGCTGATTTTGAATGTGGTGTCTAACGAAGTTGTTCGTCGTAATAGTAAGTCATCATTTTGTAATATTTTCTATAAATAGGCAAGTTTTATACTGTTTTAAATACCAGTAAATAAACACAAATCCGTAGAGTTTACGTTTTTATTTTTTGACACGAATGAAAATATACCATGGTCCGTATATTGAACCACTCCCGAGTTCCTAAATTGTACCGGTCCAATTAATGCAACCACTTTTGTTCAAAATTTGAATAAAATTCTTTTCAATCTAGATGACCACTGCAGATGGCGAGTGTAAAAAGAAGTACTACAAATGGAGGAAAGAAGACTTAGAAAGAGCGTTGACGACATATAAAAATAAAGCAATGGGTATAAATGCCATCTCCAGGCAGTATCAAATGCCAAAAGCAATTTTTGCGTCACGCTAAACTGCTTAATAAAATTGCTAATAATGATGTGACACACAAAGGAAGACCGACAGTTTTCTCCATCGAACAGGAAAAGGAGTTTGTAGAGTACCTTTTTTTTTGTGGAAAACCACATGTTTGGTTTAACTATTACCGACGTGCGGCGCTTAGCCTACCAAATTGCTGAATACAACAAAATATAAAGAATACAGCCCTTTACGTCAAAAGAGACCAACACGTCCAATAAAAATATTACGGAATCACTGGCAATTTTGTCACCTCTTCCAGATAATAAAGGTACAGGTACACATGCCACTTAGTGGCATGCTCATAAATCAACAGGCGGTTGTATGGCTAGTGGCATGCTCGTTACTAGCAATGTGCGTACACACATGCCACTAATAAGCAAGGCCTAGAAAAGGTCGATACTGCGCATGCTCACGTGCCACTAAATAAGCATCTGTATCTGGGGCTTAAAGCAAATAAAAGAAGATCTATTCCTAAAACTACTGAAATAACTTCATCCCCATACAAATTATCTTTAGAAGAAAGTATTCAACGAAAAGGACAAGTAGGTAAAGCAAAAAAACAAGTTGTAATTAAAACGACTAAAGCTAGCAAAAAAGAGTAGTTAAGAAGGAAGCAGTAAAGAAGAAGACTTTGAAGCGAAAAGGTCAATTTCCAGTAGTTCAAGTGAATCTTGATGTTGTAATCGAACTAAATGACGACGACGACGATGGCGATGATGAGCATCGTGTGGTGTGAACTATTTAGATAAAAGTCGAGTGGCTGCAATGCGTGCGGTGCTAAAGATGGCTACATGAGACCTGCACCACAAACCCAGACGTATGTGATGATTGCTTGAATTAACATTATTAGGTATTATCCCATTCAGCAGTATGTTCGTTCAGTAGAAGCATTATTGTTGATTATTTGATATGTTTGAGTTTATAATTTTATAATTGCCATAAAGATTAAGATATTTTTTACGTTGATTAAGCAAAACAGGCATCCAAAGACTATAGTAAGTAAAAGTATTCTTCTTTGAAATTATATTACTTTCAAATAATAAATATAATTAATCATGATATAAGATTAAAAAAAGTTGATTAAGTAAGATAGGTATCCAAAGACTTTATTAAGTAAAATTGTTCCTTTTTTAATACATACTACTTTTAAATAATAAATATATGTAATCATGATACTAAACTGTGTTTATTTTTCATTAATTACGTATTTTTTTCATTTGGTCCAATTTAGGATCCTGGTGGTCCAATTTAGGATACTGGTTGCGTTAATTGGACCGAACGACAACCTTCACCAAACGATTATTTTTTAATAGTTACGACTACGCTACGATGAGAACAGATTGTTATTATCTAACTACTGAATCAAGCTATATTTTGAGCTACTTTTCATTCTTATAGCTTGAAAGGATTTAGTGATATGTGCCATTATGTCAAAAGTGGTCCACTATAGGTTACTCTCCCCTATGCTAACTTGATAATGAGAAAAAAATCAACAGATTTCTCTAGCAGAGACTATAGTAATGAATGAATGAATGTTGATTCGAAAATATAGGTTGATAGAACTTTCAAGAAATTTGATAATGTGTGAATATTCTTACGATGAAAATGGTGAACGTTGCATTGTGTAGAGTGATCATTTAAGCTCATATAGGTTGTGAGCTCTGAGCCATCCTATAAGAGACTTTTCTCATACATAAATTTGCTTTGTCTCTGTGAAACTTCTATAATTTATCCTTAAATTACTTACGTAATTGTTTTACCTTGAAAGCCTTGGATTGAAAAAATATATTAATTTAGTCAAAATATAATACGGACGGAAATAAAACGTTGTAAATACTACATCAGCATGATTAGGTTTTTAAAAATGTCCTCTAAAATTCAATTATCCGTGATACGAGTTCGCATAGCTACAATGTGACAATAATCCAAGGATCATTGACTCGACGCGCTTAAATTTGCATTGCGAATGTGGACACGATATATAATTTAGAAATATATTTATACTTCAAGTGACATTAGAATCAATCAGCCGGAAAGTTCGTTGCTCATCCACGAAGGTCGGGGAAAATTATATACGTGGGTACAAATCATTCAGAGAAATTCTATTTCCAAGTCATCGTATCGCAAAAAATATAACAATTAACAATAATAGTACCCAAGTATAAATTTTAATGAAATAACATTGTATAAACCACATAAATAATGACTCTACGTCTACCGGTTTCGATACCACCGTATCTTTACTAGGACTGAGTACAACTGACTATCCATTTAGTCAATAAATACCGGAATGATTTATTCCGGTATCTAGACTAAATTGTAATGACTGTTCGACATTCTATATAGGTAAAACAGCACGTAACTTTAATGATAGAGTGAAGGAACACTTGAGATTCCTTAAAAACAATAATTTTTCTGAGTTCGCGAACCATATTTTAGAAACAGGACACACCTTTGAAAAGGAAAACGGCATCGAAATTCTACATATAAATAATAGTGGCCTTAGATTAGATAACTTAGAGATACTAGAAATAAAAAAGAGCCTCAACACTAAAGCCAACATTATTAATAATCAGATATTTTTTATTTTTATTTATTTATTTCTTTTAAATTTATTTACACATATAAATGAAGGTAGTTGCTTCACTAGACAACGTCTGTTCTGAAGCAACTACCTGTACAGTTTTTTTTTTAAGTTTGAACATTAGCAAGATATAATATATATAATACACATATATACACACATACATACAAATATACACTCATATACATCTACATTATTTTCATGACTAGCTAGCAAGACTAGAATATATTTCATGACTAGCTCGCTACTAGATATATTTCGCATATCGGCATCCACCCCTTAATTACCCCCACCTTAGCTGTAGCCACAACCCCATTCATTGATTTGTTTACTAGGATAGGTAATGGATAATTAGTTGTACGTCAGTCCTGATGAAGATACGGTGGTATCGAAACCGGTAGACGTAGAGTCATTATTTAAGTGGTTTATACAAAGTTATTTAATTAAAATTTATAATTATGTCCAACCACAAAGTCAACGCTATATACATCAAAAATATAATAGTAAGTCATTAACAAACAATTAAATTTAAGTTTTTTCTCAGTTGTGCACGTGCACACGAAAAATATAGGGCACTCACAAATTTGAATAGGACACTAACAAAAATTGGTTGACAAAACACAATGAAAAAATATCTCCATAATGATATTATGCATATGTTAAAATGTTCACGAAACGCTACTGCAGCACTAAAGCTTCTAGACGACTTTTCGACAAACTCTAATGCTCTCATGTGGAAGTCAAAATTTCGAAACTCTACCAAGATTCATGAACCTTGGATCTTTGATGAGGTAAGAATAACACCATAGAAAAGATTTAGAAACGCATAGTGAGCGTGAACCTATGTTATAACCGCCTCCAAAATCAGATAAAATCCAGTCCGATAGCCGATAATTGCGGACACCAATGGCCGCGTAGCGGGCACTATCGGTAGCACAGCGGCCACTTACGGCCTCGCGGCGGCCGCAGGGCCTAGCATCAAGCAATGAGTGACAGCCGATTGCCTAACTGCTAGTATTTATAATTGTGGGGTAAAAAAGCAATTTTTTTCCATATACTTAATGTAATGGATATTCAAAAAATCTGTGGTATTGTAACGATATTGGCCTATTCAAATAGACATTGCTGAAAAATTATACGAAAATATCTATCTGCTAAAGTTTATAATAAAGAGAAGCTTCACAAACCGTTAAATACTCTATAATTAAATATTTGCCGGATAGGTAGATGCGGACGAGCTTTATTATCTCTGCACGCGGGCGTGTAAAGCAGGCTTTATGTTATTTTGTTTAACGAGATGTCCAATCACAGACGCGGGCGTTAGCACCGAATCTGACCAATGAAACGCGTCTTTAGAGTTAGACTTTGACTTTTACACGCGAGTTGGAATCAAAAATGGCGAGAGATAGGAGCTATTGTTAGGCGTTACAAATTGGAAAGCGGCACTTGAGTTTTCAGCTTGAAGGTCGGCGGAGGCTTTGTCGAGGAGAGTCAGGAAGGAAGATAATTTGGCTGGATCGAGGAAAAAGCCAGAGGTTGATAATAATTCAAAGAGAATTGGAACAGTGAACAGCTAAGCATTTTCAATATTATTTATTTCTATTGCCTTTTTCGTGTATTCAATTTAGAACTTTCTGGATCGTAACAATTATTAAAACATGTTGTGGGTTGTTTTGTTACGTATTTTGGGCCTAGTGATAATTATTACTATACGCGCTTCGGATTTAATGTACTAGAAATCGTAATGTGGCGACTGTGAATTATTGCATAACGCTTATGAAATATATAATTCTGTCGCTGTTCATATGAAAAATCATTTAAATTCGATATTCATATATTACCAAAGATATAAAGGCTTTAAAATGGAATACCTTACTGACGAAAAGTGTTTCGTGTTTGTTTGTGGGTTTTAAAATTCAGTATAATTATGCATATTCAATGTCGCGAGGTTCGGAATGTACGAGAGGTTCTTCAGGGCGGATGTATTATTATGCTAAAGAATGCTTTGTTATCTATACTGGCGATTGAATACACGGATTTCTATATGATTTGTATTGTTTGGAAATAATTGGGATCGGAGTATTTATGGGGTTTTGATATCACGATTGTCAGTGTGTTATAAATTCAAATCGTGCGAGGAATTTCCTACAAACAATATATTTTAAAAATGCATCTGGATTTTATATTTATTTTATTAAAACATGAATGTGTGGTTTATTTGAACTCGTTACATGTTTGTATTGCGTATCATTAGGCAACCGTTGAAAACACGATTTGTTCCTATCAAGTTCTTATAAAGACGTGTTTCGAATTGTATATATTCATTAATTGGATGGAAGATATTGAAGCACACATACACACAAGGAGGACGTTATGTTAAATATGACTGGAAAGTTGTTATTGGAAAACACAGGCGTCCAGTCGGCGGGACGCAAGCATATTTATAATTATATTGGTCATGTCTGCATGTGATATCATTGTACGGCGTAGATGAACTAGTTTTAAGGGGTTTATGTCCTGTATGTGCTCGGCGTAGAGGGATTAGTTTTCTTGTTTCTAGGATCTAATACAGTTTTACAGGTGCTGATATTGAAATATATATATATATATATACAAGGAAAACACTATTTTGGGAATCACTAACTGGATGACAGATACTGCAGCACACATACACACAAGGAGGACGTTATGTTAAATACATGACTGGAAAGTTGTTATTGGAATACACAGGCGCCACTAGAAGATATGGGCAGTTTGCAGAGAACTTCAACTTCTGTCAGTTAAGGACCTTTTACTATTACTATTCTTTCGCCTTTTTGCATAACCGTGGATGAACTAGATTGAAGGGGTTTATGTTCTGTATGTGCTCGGCGTAGAGGGAATAGTTTTCTTGTTTCTAGGATCTAATACAGTTTTACAGGCGCTGATATTAAAATATATATACAAGGGAAATGAAGGGCTACACAGGCGCTGGTAATTGCTCAATTTTGGAGAGTTATATTACTTCGGATCAGGATGCCATCTCAGAAGCAGACCAACTACAGAACTAAGATAAGAACCTTTGATATTATTTATTCCTGATGTTTTCTTATGTGTATCAAATGGAATGTTCGTGCTATATAATTTGTCATTGTCTCATGGTCACTATTCATTTCATTACGTGGGTTCAGAGTTCGACGGTAACGGACGCGGAAACAAATTAGTACTGATGTCGGGACGTAACGTCGGGATTATATCTTAATTATCTTTAGGATAGAAGCGAGGTCATCATACGTGCATTCTGCATTTCAAACGTTTTACTAACATATATAAATACATATTATTGCGTTTTACAAATTGAATATGATCGCGGGAAATAGGCATTCCGTCCGGTTATGCAATGTTAACTTCCAACGTAGCATAATGAGATCTTATTACCGGTGCTAGACTCTCGAGGTTAGTCACGTGATTGTTGTATAAATGGAATAGTGAAGAGGATTGAAGAAAGAGATACAGGTAGTTGTATGTAACTGGGATCAAATGACGGGGTGCGTGTTCTCGGTCCAGGGGATGAACGGGACTGCGGAGACACTCTGGGTGGGTCTAAGTAGAATTGCGCAAAGCCTCCACACAGTTAAAATGTGTTCAGTCAAGCAAAGGTGAAGCATTTCGAATCGGACCAGAGCGTCGTGCCTCAAACACAGCCGGAGGGAAGAAGCCCCTACGTTCTTTCACTCCCTTGGCCCGACGAGCTCGAATTCCGGATATGAATGTTCATGAATGTCAGCTAAAAGACTCAGGTAGCCGTACCTCAATCGAAACCTTCGTTCGGGACCTCATCAACGTACGAGACAGGGCGTTCCGCATGGACGAGCAACTATGAGAAGCAAATGAAGGGGATTGAAGAAAGAGATACACTCGCGATACAGATAGTTGTATGTAACTGGGATCAAATGACGGGGTGCGTGTTCTCGGTCCAGGGGATGAACGGGACTGCGGGGACACTCTGGGTGGGTCTAAGTAGAATTGCGCAAAGCCTCCACACAGTTTAAATGTGTTCAGTCAAGCAAAGGTGAAGCATTTCGAATCGGACCAGAGCGTCGTGCCTCAAACACAGCCGGAGGGAAGAAGCCCCTACGTTCTTTCACT
>JADDOH010007974.1:0-14365 GCA_016648135.1 Agrypnia vestita | reverse complement strand
TTACGAGTACGAGTTCCACCGTGGCACCAGTGCTGCAGAAACGGCTCGAAGGATTAATGATGTGTACGGCGACGGTGCCGCAAAAGAAAACACAGTGCGTTTTTGGTTCCAACGTTTTCGTTCTGGAAATTTCGACCTGCAGAACAAGCCCCGTGAACGGCCGGAGACCAAAGTTGATAATGAAGAATTGAAGGCTATTGTGGAAGCGAATCCATCGCAAACCATATCCGAGTTAGCTGCAGGCTGCGGTGTTAGTGATAAAACTGTTTTAATCCACTTGAAGCAAATTGGTAAGGTGAAAAAGCTTGAAAGGTGGGTACCTCACGAATTGAGTGAAGCAAATCAACAAACGCGCGTTGACTGCTGCGTTGCATTACTCAACCGGCACAATAATGAAGGGATTTTTAATCGAATCATTACCTGTGTTGAAAAGTGGATCCTGTACGATAATCGGAAGCGCTCATCGCAATGGCCGAACCCTGCCGAACCAGCCAAATCATGCCCCAAGCGAAAATTGACTCCAAAAAAGTTACTTGTGAGCGTTTGGTGGACTAGTGCTGGTGTCGTTCACTACAGTTTTCTTAAATCTGGCCAGACGATTACGGCAGATGTCTATTGTCAGCACTGCAAACCATGATGGAAAAGCTAGCTGCTAAACAACCGAGGCTGGTTAATCGCTCTAGGCCACTGCTGCTTCATGATAACGCTAGACCACACACTGCACAACAGACGGCTACCAAATTAGAGGAGCTTTAATTGGATGTCTAAGACATCCACCGTACTCTCCGGACCTTGCCCCAACAGATTACCATTTTTTTCGAAATTTGCATAACTTCTTGCAAAGGAAAAAATTCAACTCCGATGGGGCAGTCCAAACCGCCTTCAAAGATTTTATTGATTCCCGTCCGAATGGTTTATTTAGTAAAGGGATCGAGATGCTACCTAGGGTGAGCATGATGCAAAGTGAATAGATAGCAATGGTACATACTTTGATTAAATAAATATATTATAATAAAAAAAAATCGGCTTTATGTTCCTCCCATACTAAACGCCAATTTCATATGTAAGGACCTAATATAACTTATGTCATTTACTAATAACCACTTTTTAAGTTCTGACACTGATTTTGGAGTTTTTAGGCCTGTGGGAAAGGTACTTTGTATTTTGTTCAAGAACATTGGAACTCGATATTCAAGTGTCCTCGGACCATATTTGTTTGTTATTCTTGGAATTGTTAAAATTTGATTTGTAGCCCATCTTGTGTTTCTGCCCTGATCAACTACCTTTTTGTAAATTAAACTTTCGTGATTTTCTTTTATCAGCAGAAGTAGAACTAAAAAGAATTTAATATTTCTCAAAACTTTTAATTATAGATAACCAAACCGATATATGAACAACATATAATAAATGGACTATCTTCCCTCCAAAGCAAGTCTTTTCAGTTGTTAACTGAAGAGTCTGGCATGGCTAAACATGGAAAGAAGTACGTTTCATAGAATGAGATCATTATTTTTTAACGGTGACCTAAGCCTGTAACGTAGAATGCCTATGGTTCGATGTTATATTTTTGCCATCATTTTATATGAAGAACTAATTCGCAAAGTCT
This sequence comes from Agrypnia vestita, assembly GCA_016648135.1. Classification (NCBI taxonomy): domain Eukaryota; kingdom Metazoa; phylum Arthropoda; class Insecta; order Trichoptera; family Phryganeidae; genus Agrypnia; species Agrypnia vestita. The sequence continues at coordinate 12,759 of JADDOH010007974.1, read as the reverse complement.
AGGTTTTAAAGATATGGCTCTGTAGACGCTTATTGTTTGAAGTTTCCTGGGTGGATAAAGAGAGGAGAAAAGAGGCCCAGAAGTACTGCGGACTATCGAGACAAGAAAGCTGGAGAGAAAATGAGAGGACCATAATATAATACTAATTATCAATCAAATTCTGTGATACACAGAATATTGGGAACTTGTAATGAATATGTTTGCATGATTGACATTTTCGTCGACAGTCTGGAGAAAGTAAAGTTTACACTTAAAGAGGCAATACTGCTTCGTTACTGACTTCAGCTGTTAATATGTAATGGTGGGTAATATATATTTTTCATACACATTGCCGCTTTGTACTTTATATTTTTAATTTCTGTACTCATGTTTTGGTGCTATTCCTGATACTTTTAATAATTTGCTACTTGTAACTTATATTGTTTAATGTATGTTCTTTTTAATTTTATGATATATTTTTTTATGTAAAAGCCTATACGCATTGCTGCTCGTTACCTACTCTACATTTTTAATTTTTATACTCATGATTTGGTGCTATTCCTGAAACTTCATATTTCGCTACTTATAACTTATATTGTTTAATGTTTGTTCTTTTTAATTTTAATTTTATGTTATATTTTTAGGTAAAAGCCTATACACATTGCCGCTATTTACTTTATATTTTTAACTTTTATACTCATGTTTTGGTGCTATACAGATATTGTTTAATGTATGTGCTTTTTGAAATTTATTTTATACTCTTTATGTAAAAGCCTAATGGGCGTAAACAAATAAATAAATAAATAAATAAATATAGTCTAAACCACCTCATCATCCAGAGGAAAATAAATAAGTGGTAAAGGAAGCGTACAAGACGCCGCATTTGGGGGCCACATGAGCTTAAGTACTGACTTATGGTAGAGAAAGTAAAAAAAAGTTTCTAAGATATCTCTACATGAAAGAGTACGGGCATTATCCTTGGCTCTACCCAACCGAGTTCCTCCAGGGTACGCTTGACTTCAACAGTTTAGAAACTAGAAGGAATGTGTATTTGATTACGCATTTTTATCCATTGTTGCGCGGTATGATCGATAATCCTGAAATTATGCAGAGCATTGGTTTGTATGTTCCCGATAATTGCCTAAGACAACGTCAGCATAGATTGTTTCACATTCCAATATACAGGACCAACCTGCCAATGGTTATGCCTGTTGGAAGAGCTACTGATATGCTGAACAGTATTACTCTGGACATTGATCTGCTCCATGTCTCTGAGAGGGTTTTCCGAAGCAGGATTCTCCTACACCTTTGATATAAATGAATTTATATTCGTTTGATATTTTGTTGTTTGTATATTTTCTCACTTGTTTATAATATTTAAGAATTAAACACGTGTTAGTAATGTAAATGTTTTATTAAAAATAAATAAAGTGAATTGAAAAAAGAATGAAAAATTGAATGGTTGCGTAATTAGAGGGGCTGGTATAAGTGTGACTCGACTGCGTTAATAATCGAGGTAAATAAAATCGTAATCGCCAGAATGATCGCCGACCTCCGATAGGAGATGGCACCATAAGAAGAAGAAGAAGATTGAAGAGTCTAAAATTATTTATTTCCTTTGTGTCGCTAGAAAGTCCGTTACAGAAGTCATCAGCTGTAAATAGGAATTCTTGCCTTTCTCTATTTGTTCTCGGTATTAATCAATCAATCACTCAATCACTCAATCAGTCAATCTGTTTGTCAACCGGTTTTAATCATTTCAATTCACTGTCTTCAATTGTCAATCTCTTTAAATTGCTTACTATCGATTTGTATTGTATAAAATGATTTTATTTTTTGTTATTTTTACCATGTACGTGCTTTCAAAGTTATAATTATTTGGCGTACATAAAATAAACAGCGCATCACTTCTCAGAGCGCAATTGCCAGAGTGCAATGAAATGCAAAAAAAAAACCTATTTGAACCCCAGGAAGCGCAAAACGAACCAGATTTTACATTTTTCAAATCATTTTCCAGCATCGTTTTGCATAGTTTAAGACCTAGGTGTCTAAATTTTCTTTGAAGAAACGTGTTTCCCCTCTCGGGACTTGAAAATAATATTTGTTTCTGCGGGTGGGTATTGTGTTTTGAGTTTCTGCGAAGTATATTTCAATCACTGCCAAGTGTGAAGTCAAGAAGTAAAAGATCGAATAGAGATGGCAAGAACTGCGTTTGTCAGAATGAGATCGCTTTCGCCCTTCTCTTATATGGGGTGGAGGCGTGGCTCTAAATGTCGGCCAATTGAGGACATGATCGTGGAAGCGAGATTGAGATGGTCGGGACATGTGTTACGCATGGGCGATCACAGACTTCCGAAGCGGGTCTTATATGGGGACATAGGGGGCAGGCAAAAGGCCGGAGGACAGAAAAAAGGTATAAAGACTGTCTCCGAGAATCGCTGAGCCTATGTGGAGCACCCGAAAATTGGGAGCAGCTGGCACAAGATCGTGTGAAATGGAGGAGAGTTTGCTCTCGGGCTGATGGTGTTGCGGCGGCCAGACGAGTAAAAAATGAGCAGCGAGCCGCAACCATGCGTCAACGGGACCGACCAACGCAACCTGACGGCTTCCTATGCAAGTTTGCGGGAGAGAGTGTGCCTCTCGAATAGGGCTTTTTTCCCATCACAACAACTAAGTCAGAATGGCGAGGGGATTCTCGATCACGAGGCCCGGCTACAACGACAAGGAGGCGTGGACACTAAACCTAAAATTAATCCATAAACTCGACGCTTTTGAGATGAGGCTCTATTAAAAGTTTCCTGGGTGGATAGAGTGACGAATGTTGAAGCTCTCTGGCGTATGGAAAAAAACCGAAAGGTGCTGGACTATAAAGACAAGAAAGCTCGAGTTTCTCGGACATATTATGAGAGGACCACGATATAGTCTAAACCGGGGGAAAATAAGTGGTAAAAAAAGTATTGGAAGACGCCACATCTCACGGTTGCGTAACTTGAGGGACTGGTATAAGTATAACTGGATTGAGCTGTTCTGTGCGGCGGTAAATAAAGTCGTAATCGCCAGAATGATCGCCGACCTCCGATAGGAGATGGCACCTTACTATTGATATTAATAAGACCGTGGTTGCTTGAACATTTTCGACTCATTATCAAGGCAGAAATCCATCTGCAAAGATTTTGCTACTAGCTATTATACAGCCTAAATAGGGTGTGGTGGAAGTGTGTTGCGCGAGAGTCTTAGACAGCGCGTATTCCTTCTGATTCTCACGGGTAGTTGCAGTTTTGTGCTACACCCTGTGAATGATAAGGGGGCGATCATTGGAACTGTGCTGTGTAAATAGGCCAGCTCCAGGGAGATAAATCTCCGTGCAAATAACAATCGTGTTTAAAAAAAAAGTCAATCAGGATAAATGTCAGACCAAAAACCACCCAAGAATAACATCTTACCAGATGGCTAGATCTTGGATCTCTTGCACGAACAGCGGTGTTCCTCCCGTGCGATTATTTATCTTAAGGGGTTATATACAGTTAGAATTTTCAAAAAATCGTTTTTTTTTATTTAAATTTCGTAATGTACACATATTTAAGTAAACACACAGAAAATTTCAATTCAATCCGGCGATTATTTTCAAAGTTACGCGCATATTTGTAAGTACGTGGCGAGGCCGGCGCGTCAGCTCTCACCTAGAGAGCAGTCCCTTTAATTTTTACCTACCTATTGTAAACGCTGTACCTTTTATTTACCTGTCCATTGTAAACGTTCCCTTCTAATGTATTCAGATGAATAAAGTGAATGTTTGGCCCTGGAATAGACGACTCAAGTTGAAAAAAATGTTTTTTACTCTATGTAAAGCGCTTTTGACACTTTATAGCCGTTTTTCTCAAAACTTTCTCTTTAACATCGGTGACAAAGATTTCTCGGAAAGTATATTTTCTTTTTTAGTAATTAATCGAAGGTTTTTTCTCACCGATAAATATATTTTTTTTTATAAACTATTTAAGACCAAAATTTTGGTCAAAAATCGATTTTTTTTTGAGAAGTGGCCATTTTGTCAAAAAAAAATATTTTGCTTATTCCTTTGATTAATTACTATATAATACATTACTTAGACGAAATCCGTTTGGTTTTTTCATTTTCGATGATCCAGTCCAGAGACATGGTTGTCACCGCAAGATGCCTCTTTTGAGAGGAGCTCCTGGAGATCAGCTATAGCAGCTTTCAAAATTATTATTTTACAAATACAAAAATGTTAAAATTCAGATAAAAGTAACCGTAATATGAGTACAAATTTTCACATTAATAAATTTAAAAGTCTTCGCAGAAAAAAATCGCTTATTTTTGGCCCCCTGACTGTATATAACCCCTTAATTTCCTGAATTCGATAGGCGCGCTGTTCTCTTGCACTTGTAGGTAATGCGACTGTACGATGATGAACGTCTCGCCACCGTCGCACGCGGGTCGGATATTAGAAAGAAAGATTTCCCTTTCCAATCGCCGCCGATTAATGATTGACCGCAAATGACACCCGAGATACACTGGGCCAAAGCTAACTACGACACAGTGGACACATGGTACTTGCGGTTTCCTGGTACGTCGGGTGCCGCTTCAATCGAGATTCTCCTGGCTTCGTCGAATCCGGAACAGTTGCTGTGTCTCTTCCGAAAGGCTAAAACGAACCGATCTTGAACACACGAAGAGGAATGTCCATTCTCACCGAAAAAACGACACCTGACAACCTTTTCAACTGTCACTGGACAGATTTTTAAAAATTCGAATCCTGGCTAGCGATTGGCGCGGAATATATCGGGTGATAGTCCGACCAACAAAAATCGCGGCCCGCGCGTATATTCTATTCTATTCAATTTATATTATACATTGCGTACTGGCGTGAGCGGATCAAGACACAGAGGTTTGATTCAAAATTAGCGGAAATACACAAATCACAATGCGATGCGTAAAAATTTACCTTGATACATCGGGTACCAACACTGATGTATGGAAGCGATGCCTGGAGCTGGCAGAAGAGGAACGAAAGTAGATTGAATGCAGTGCAGATGAGATCCCTCAGACGCACGTGTGGCAAATCAATTTATGATAGGGTAATAAAGAATGCAGATGTTAGGAATGAACGTAAAGATGATCTTATCATAATTAATAGAATTAAAAAAGGTTTGGGCATGTTGAGCGAATGAATGAGGAAAGAATGGTAAGAAAGATATATAATGCAAATGTTGATGGCGCCAGAAAGAGAGGGCGACCGCGGAAGACGTGGCACGACCAGATCAACTAGATACTGGAAGATGGTCCCGTTAGAAGCCTCAACAACCGGAAAACTTGCATGCGAAGATGTATGAATGTTTAGTTTCAGTTTCAGTGCCGATAAATCGGCGTTTATTAGCTCAGTAACTTTTATAACAGCTTGCATCAAAACATAATTAAGGTTAAGAATATTTACAGAGTTTATGAATAAGATAGCAACAAATACAATATACAATTTTTTGTATGCAGGCCTTTATCGTTACCTACCTCGCTAGGTACATAAAAATACCTGTTCTGAGGTAAGTAGCCATTCCATTCATTGAGACTCCATTTAAATATTTAATTTTAAGGTTAGAAGAATAAATGAAAAATAAAGTAAAGTAATTTAGAGTAAAAAGTATATAAAGTAAATAAGAAAAAAGAAATTAAGTAAATAAGAATAAAAATATAAGTAAAGTTTAAGCGCCCTTGAAGTGAGTTTTCGCCGAAACGGCGCTATATAAGTTATCCAATTATTATTATTAAAATAAATTAAGTAAAAAGTATATACATATATGAACAAACAAAAGTGTAAATAAGTAAATTAAAGTAAATTAATTCCAAGGTTGATAATATAAGAACAAAGTATAGAGTAAATGTAGAGGCGAGAGTTGTATGTCAGGACAGAAGAGTGTGGCGCTCTATCCTCTCTGCCTACCCCCACGGGGAAACGGCGTGATGGTAAGTAAGCAGGTAAGTATGTTTTAATTTCAGAGTGAGAAGTGAACCCGTCATCGCGTTCCAAACCATCTAGTCGGGGGGTAGTCACTCCGGATGGCCGCAGGTCGAACAAACATCGCGATTGACATTACAGAAAAATGGTACAATAGTTATTTGCACCAACGCCCTATTTTCCGAATAAGGTTCGTATTAAAATGAGTTATTAGGCCATTTAGTACCCCTGCGAATGGCGCTCCACAAAGGTGTTTTAATTAAATTATTCTTTGGGGTGCGGCAGGGGCGCGCCAATCGGGGAGTAGGGGGAGGGTGACGTCACATTTACACGTATCACGCTAATAACGGTGATGGTTGGGGGAGATTTTCCTTCTCAACCCTCGGCACACCGTGTCGGAAAAAAACCTGCGTCACCTGTGTTACATCTCGTGTGAGAGAAACTATACATGAGGGGAGGGTTGAATAGAGGGCGTCCGCGAAAGACCCGGCACGATCAGATACGACAAGCGTTTGAGGATGGCCCCGTTAAAAGCCGCAACGACCGTAGAACTTGTGTGAGATGATGCATGAATGTGGCCGAGGCGAAAGTGGTGTGCCAGGATAGAAGAGTGTGGCGTTCAATTCCTTCTGCCTAACCCTGCGGAGAAACGGCGTGATAGTTAGTTGGTTAGTTGGTTATTCGATTCAATTCTATTTTTCTTTTTTGTATATAACATTTACATAACAAACATATAAATAAGTGATGAAGTCTGTCTGTTCTCTGTACAAATCTACACCGTTCGACCAATCTGACCTAAATTTTGGATACAAATTCTCCAGGACTCAGCGAAAAACATGGGCCACATTTATCCCTGATCATCCTATCCATCATAGCCTGGATTAAATGGGAACAATGTTTTTATTGGAGCGTTTGTAAAATAATTTAACCTTTGTTCCTCATAAACTTATTTTTAACTCAATTGAAACTGAACTGAAAACCTCTGGGATAGACGATAAAGATATAAGGATAGTAGGTAATCTATATTGGAACCAAAAAGCAGCAGTAAGATTCGAACAATGTCTAACAGACGAAATAGAAACAAAGAGAGGCGTGCGATAGGGATGTTTTCTTTCACCCATGCTGTTCAACTTATATTCAGAAGAAGTATTCAATGAAGCTCTGCAAGAATCTACTCAAGGACTTGTTATAAAAGGGAAGATCCTGAACAACCTGCGTTATGCAGATGATACGTAACTTCTAACAAGTAACATTGAGGATCTGCAACTTCTGCTGAATCAAATAGTGAAGACACGTGAGAAATTTGGGTTAGAACTTAATACAAACAAAACAAAATACATGCTCATAAGCAAAAATAACGCAGTTGACTTGAATGACAATCTTTATATAGCTGGAACGAAACAAGAGAAGGTACAAAGTATTGTATACTTGGGCTGCAACTTAAATGAAAGATGGGATCATTCGGTTGAAAAGAAATGCCGCATGGAACAAGCTCGTGCAACCTTTATCCGCATGAAAAAGATGTTCTGCAGTCATGATCTCAACCTAGGATTACGAATTCGAATGGTCAGATGCTGCGTGTTTTCAGTATCATTCTATGGAGTGGAAGCATGGACGCTTACCGAAGAACTGATAAGGCGACTTGAGGCATTCCAGATGTGGATCTACAGAAGAATTCTCAAAATAAGCTGGATGGACAGAGTTACGGATGAAAATGTTATGGCTCGGATAACTAAAGGAAAATAAGTTATTAAAACAATAAAAATCCGAAAACTTCAATATCTAGGACATGTGATGAGACATCCAGAGAAAACGAGATATTGCATCTCATAATGCAGGGAAAGATTGCCGGAAGTCGGGGCCCTGGAAGAAGAAGGACTTGAGACAGTGGCTTGGCCAGTCTACTGTGGAGCTGTTCCGGGCCGCAGTAAACAAAGCCCGCATAGCCAACGTCCGTTAAACGGACAGGGCACGAAAAGAAGAAGAAGAAGAACTTAATTCTTAACTCGGAAAACGTCGACTAGAACAGCTAGTATTATACAAGATGATTCATATTAAAAACATAGGAGAAAGCTGCTTCGGAAAATTCTTTCAGAGATATGGAACAGATCAATGTCCAAAGTGATAATGTTCAGCATAGCTGTAGCTCTTCCAACAGGCATAACCATCGGCAGGTTGGTCCTGTATATTGGAATGTGAAACAATCTCTGCTGACAATGTTTAAGGTAATTATCAGGACCATACAAAACAATGCTTCGCATAATTTCAGGATTATCGATCATACCGCGCAACAATGGATAAAAACGCATAACCAAATACACATTCCTTCTAGTCTCTAAACTATTGTAGCCACGCATACCCTGGAGGAACTCGGTTGGGTAGAGCCAAGGATAATGTCCATACTCTCTCATGTGGAGATATCTTAGAAACTTTCTTTGTACTTTCTCTAGCCACTTTGTGAAAGCCACTAGCGTGAGTGATACCCTCTGTAACATGTAAATTGTGTTGTGGTATCCCCTTTTTAAAGCTACTCCATTGGCCACTTCAGCTTGACTCTGACGGTCGCGCGGATCGGTTGCTTCTTTGTTAAATATTTTTTTATTTAAAGAAGACTTAAATTATTTAAATATAAATTTATGTGAGGATTCGGAGTCGACGGACGACAATTCTGATTGATTGAAATCAATTATAAGATTTAAAACCATTTAACCACAATCGTGCCTGCTTATATATTTATTTTAAACTAGCCATGTAAACTCGTCAAAAATGTCTTGTTTTTATTGTATATTTCGGCCGCCATAACAAGCTGTGAGAATAGCGCCATCTAGAGTAGCGTCTTGATAACATACAAAGGTGACGGACGTTATTAAAAAGATAATTATTTTTTGCTTCTTTTATCTTATTATTATATTATATCACATTATTATCTGAGCCATCTGGTAGTGTTAGTGACGAACATGTTACTTAGAGAATTATATATTTTGATTAATGATTAATACCAATGACATATGCGATATAGTAATGGATTGACTTATCAGTTTTAATTTTCAATAAACTGAAATATTCAAAAAAATCTACATATTGAAAAAAAATCCAATTAAGTGTATTTTCAAGTTTGTGTTTACTGGGGTATTATGCCATGTTGTTACGACCTTTCGGGCCTGTCGGGCCTTTCGTAACCACACGGCATAATACCCCAGTAAACACAAACTTGAAGATTCTGAGTGGCCGTGAAAACCTAAGAACATTCTTAAGTGTATTTTATTAAAAAAGCATAAAATCACAAAAAGACTTGTGAATTCATATTAATTTTGAAAATGGAATGAATTTTTAACAATATTTGTACCTATGCTTATTTTAGGTTTAAAAAATAAGATAGGTACTATCTAAATTTATTTACTCAAAAACTCACACTAATGCTGGTGGCTTTCATAAAACGAACGGTCTCCACTTGCTCTCATGTGGCCCCCAAATCATCGAGCCACTCTCGAGTCTACTTCGCACCAAGGAGTTGTAAAGTGTTCTCAGTACGATGGTATTTTCGAAAACCCTGGCAGTATGCAGAAAAAAGCCTAGCATTCCGCCTCTAATTCTAATTCAACGATTTTAAAACACTCTACACCTTTTAAACTAAAATTAGAAGATAATACAAGATTCTGGAATGAACCACACGAATCTCGTTATGACTAGGCACCTTTCGAGGGATCTCGAAGGATCGAGAAGGACCTATTTACCTATTAAAACAAGGGTCATCGCGCTACGCATGAGTCTTTAATTGACGTTGAACCAATGCGATATTAGCCAAAGGGCTGTCGCAGTTTGACCAGCTAGCGTATTCCAGCAACAGTAAATAAAGGAAGTACTAACCACGGGCGAGAAGTTTTTCTACATGCGAATGTTTTCACATGAATTTTCCAGAAAATAATCGAAGCAATAAAAACATCGTGAAATAGTGCGAATTAAGAAACAGTGACATAAAACTAATGTGTGGAATATTCTAGAAACATTTAGTAACTAAAAATTTAAGAACAGTGTTCTAATTTATTTCGTGTCCAGTGATTTTTTACGTAATAAATAAAACTTGAAGTTGTTTTAGTGTTTTGCATTTGTCTTTTTTTCTACTTTCATTGTCTTTTTGATTGTCATTTTGATTCTCAAATATTTCTCACATAAAAGTAGATAATTTTTGAGCACTTACCGTCTTTTTGAGAAAGGAGACGAACCCGTAACCCTTGGATTTCAGCGTCTGTGGATCTCGAACAACGCGGCAATCTCTGAAAAGTACAAAACTGCATTAATACACAACAGCACGGGCGTAGCCTAGTGAGGCTATCATCGTAAAAACAATTTTGTACAACGTTGTATGGTTGAATAAAGAAAATTTCAAAGATTTCGAAATACCGAAATGCAGCACCAAAGAACATCAGCAAAATTGTACAGGGTGTATCATAGCTAGCAGCTAAAATATTACAGGTGTATTCCTGCTTTGATAACGAGTCGAAAGTGTTAAAACAAACATGACCTTATATAAATATGTAGTTATAGAGATATGCAATACCAAAGTTTTAATTTTTTTTCAATATTTCTAGCTTATTTTTTGCAAAAAGTTGAACATTCATTTCAGTAACTTTTATCCTGACGAAGAAGCCATTGGTTTCGAAACATGTTGAATTTTTTTCAATAAAAAAGTCGTGTTTACAAAGTTATTTTATATAAATTAAAAAAAAAATTAAAAATGTTTATAAAAAATATATTTATATAAAAGAACGTAGTTCTAGCGACACTCGTAGCCTAGTGGATATGACACTGGCTCACACATCGAGGGTTTCCCGTTCGATTCCCGGTGAGGTCACAATTAATCCATGTGATTTACTCAAGCCCGGCTGTTTTGTGACGTGATTCGCTTCTGTAATTGGGCCTTTTGGCCTGTTGAAGCGTAAAAATTATGAAAATAAAATGCAATGTAGCTGTATGAATCTTTGTGAGTAGTTTTCTGGGATATTCTGCCGTGTATATGTGACCTCCCTGGCCGTAACGTTTCGGATCCCATTGCAGGGTCCGTCATCGGCCGGAGAGGTCGCACATACACGGCAGAATATCCCAGAAAACTACACACAGAAGATTCTGAACGGCCGTGAAAACTGAAATAAAAATAAAGAAATGCATATTTTGAGTTTGTCTAAACTTTTCAAGAACACAGTATAGGATTTTATCCCAGGAGACAGCATTAATCAAGATATATTTTAGATGTTTCATACAGACGAAATTTTTTTTTTTGTGAGAAAGGTATGGAAGTATTTTTATTTGGGTGTTCATAGGGCGTACGACCTATCGTTACATTGTGTAAAGCGACTTAAGCTAGCTATACGATAAGTCTTAAGCCCTATGAACACCCATTATATACTTATTTTCCCATAAAAAATATTATTTCGTCTCTATGCGACATCCATAATAGGTAAAGTATGCCAGAGCTAGCAGCAGAAACTTGAGTCTAAAATGTTCAAGCAACCATGACCTAATATCACTAGTTATCAAAGTTTGCATTTTTTACAGTATTTCTGACTTTTTTTTTTTCAAAAAGTTGGATTATCATAACAGTTACTTATGTCGATTACGAAAAATTCATTCGCTTTAATACAAGTCGAATAAAATAATAAAAAACTTGCAAAAATTGAAAATGTTTTTTTAACAAGTTTTTTTATAATTCTATTTTAGTTGTATTGAAATAAACTAATTTTTTATAATCGATATAAGTTACTGTAACGATAGTTCAACTTTTTGCAAAAAAAATAAGTCAGTAATATTGAAAAAAAAAATGCAAATTTTGATATTCCACATCTCGATAACTATTGATATTAGGTCATGATTGCTTGAACAATTTAGACTCGTAGGTAAGCGGGAATCTACCGGTCAAGTTTCTGTTGCTATCTCTGGTACACCCTGTATCTTGATTAATAAATAAATAATTTGCAAAACTACATCGTTCAAAATTTTTTGTACCATTTCACGCACTTTGAAGGAGAACAACATTTAATTTTTACTCCCTTTATATTAACTCGTGGCGTCTGCTTGCTTGCCGTCAACAAAAACTTTGGACCCCTTTTCCGTGATCCAATTGAGCTGAAAATTGGCAAGTAGACTCGTGGCGACGATCAAGAATATCTATCAAATTTTCGTTAAAAAAAAGTAATAATTATAGTACAATTTCGGATTTTTAGAAATTTTATTGGTTTTTTCAAATTGGAATCATTAGAAAAGTTTGACTAGCGACGGCGGCCCGATAACGTCGCGGAATATTTTCTAAATTTGAATTACTCCGTCGGTATGCATAATAGGTACTTCACTACGAATGTCGAAAATCTAAATTGACTGACAAATGTTATTAGAATTTAATCTTCAAAGCGTGAATTGTCTTATCAAAGCTCAAAACATCTGACATTTTAGAAATATATTAAATTACTGTAAGTTTAGTGTTATGTTATATGTTTTAATTCGTCTTTAATTATTGTTATATTTTACAAAGAAAGGGAATATAGCAAAAACTTGGTTTTTATGTGTTGCTTTTTTACTATCTTTATATTAGGTCCTTACATATGAAATTGACGTTTTACCGTACTGGCAAATTTGATCTCAAATATCTTCTCTTTGGTTAGGAATTCCAAATCCAAATTTTTACAGCTATTTACTCATGTATTTGTGTTTTGAAAATTATAATTCATTTGTTTTTTCCTCAATTGTTTTTTTCTTTGCGAGACTCAGTTTACAAAATGAAAAACTTGAAATATCGCGTTTATTTTACGGTACGAGCCACC
>JADDOH010007972.1:0-22095 GCA_016648135.1 Agrypnia vestita | reverse complement strand
CTTGAAAAATAACATCATTTTATTTAATTTTGGGGCGTCAAAAATACATTCAAATTTAATTATTTTTTTTGACGCAACTACTCATATGAAAAATTCGTTTTAATCTCATTGTTAACGGAATACATTGGTTAATATTTTTCACTAACAAATTATTGTGTAAATAACAAATTATTAAAACGGTAGAGTTATGTCCTAGAGATAATCACATAGTGAAGTGAAAAAGTAAATTATTTTCTTGTTATTAATAATTTAACGTATACAATGTAGTGTATTGTTTTATGTTCAAATCAGATCATATCGAATATAACTTTAATTTTTTTCCTAAAAAAATGAAAGTTAAAAATTCATAATGAGCCAACAGTATTTTATCAAATAAGTCGACCTACGTCTTAGATAATGTTATTGGCAAGATGTGTCCAAAATTTGAACAAAATCGGCTTTAAAATTTGAGATATCGTCTTCACCATTTTGCAAAAGGCAGCTTTCGAAAATACGCAAAAGAATAATGTTATTTGTTTAAAACACTATCTTTAAATAAGTACAACTCAGCCGAGTTTTGAAATTGTTGAATGAGTGAAAAACTTCAAGGATAAATCAAAAAATATATATTTTTCCAAAATGTTAAGGTGGTGTCCCTTAAGCAAAGAATCGCTATTTTACAAGTAGTATAAGATCTATTTAAATATCTTATTAGGTACTTAAAAAAATCATTTAAAAAATTATTTTAAATATGAATATTTTATAAGCATTCATATTCTCCAGAAAAAAACCCTGTAATAATCATGTTGTTTTTCTGGAGTCAGTCAGCGAGCAATATTTTAAATTTATAATTCGTCATGATTGTAGAACAATGACGGATGTGCTAAAAATTCCATATTGACTTTTTTGGATCGTTAAAAAGTAAAAAAAAAGAAGCTATCGAATGGTATATAAAAAGTGTATTTTTTCTCATTAATTTAACCGTCGTTATACGAAGTCGGTATAGCGACGGTTCTGATTTGCGATCGTAGAACAATGCAGCATGTGTAAAAACGTCGTTGTACTGCGCTGACTATATTTGAGGCTTGAAAGGTATCAACTTTAAATAACTAACCCAAGTTTTAAAAAAATCTTTTGTAGTTATCGAGCTATGGCATAAAGTGTCTTTATGTAAATAAAACTTCAAACTGCTCTCCTGCAAACTAGAGAAAAATCACATGCGTCGTTATTCTACGATTGTGACGAATTGTTTTTAGAAATGCATATCATTATAAATTTCCACATAACTATATTAATGATACGTATCTTCCAGTGCCACACTTCTCCAGGGATATGGTAAAAATAAAATTAAAATTTTCATTGTAAAATCTAATTTATTTCACAACCCGTATTATAACAGTTAAATTCTTTAATATTTTTTTTATAAGGTACATAATTAGTTCATACTTTTATTATATTACAATGCCTACATATACAATATAACAAAATACGAACAAGAAAAATCTTAATAGGTACATTGATAGAAATTTTTCTATTGCTATGATTTAGAATTTTCTAATACGTAGTTCCTAAACATTTTTCTTTTGAAAATTCAAGTCATAGTAATTACATACACACACAAGCCAAATATTGTATTACTGTTGCCAGCCAGGTAAACAAAAATCAACAAAATAATTCATATAAATATCTAATTCATTTTTAAATATATTTCAAAAAAACTTCCTACTTGGATTTTTCCCCAAACTTAAAACATATTAACATAATCTTAATCATTTTAATAAATTTCTATAAAATTCTGAATTATATCTTCTTTTATGGGATAGTTTCCACAAGACCGTGTGGCCTAATGGATAAGGCGTCGGACTTCGAATCCGAAGATTGCAGGTTCGAGTCCTGTCTCGGTCGGAAAAATGACTTTTTTAACAATTTGTTGGGACATTATTTGTTTAGTGCGACAATAAATTATATAAATAATGTATATAAAACAATATTTGAATAATACGGTTTACTAGAAATTACGTAAAAATAAGACGATTTATATATAAATTCAGTAAAATCAATAGGCACCGTGGATTGAGTATGAATATTACTGAAAACGGTTAAAGTCGATCCTTTCTACCTTTGACATTGACAACATTCTAGAAGATTGTCCTACCATTGAATAGTAGGAGCACAAATCGATAAGTCCCAGAAAAAGAGAAAATCTCGAATAATATTTGTTATTCTTTATTCCGATGTAAACAGTAAATTTACGTAGAAATGTGACTTGGTTTTAGAAATACCTTTGACAAATACAAGATATTTTAGTTACATGTAATTAAGACAGCGTCATAATTATGACCATTATTAATTTAAATGTTTTTAATATCCGTGTATCATTCCCAGCATCCAGAGACACTGTTCATTTTGCTAAAAGCTAGGAATTCTACCAAATTCACCAAGCTTTGATAAATGACTGCCTGTTACATAGTCGCTTTATAATGATCATAAATTATGTTTTTCTATTTTTTCCATTATACCATCATAATTATTTCATAAAAAATCTTAATAAAAATTAATAGTTATATTACTTACTATATTGAATTCAATACATTAAAAAAAATGTCATTATAAACATTAAATGGATGGAAAATATATACTGTGATATGTGTACCTGAGTTTAATTATATTTTTATACTTTACTACTCGAGTCTCGAGAGTATCAGAATCTCTCATCGACAGGTACCTGCTCTCGAAACTTTAGTAGTAAAATATGAAAAATATAATTAAACTCAAGTAGTGATAACATAGTTTATGTTTTCCATCCGTTTAGTGACCATCGTGAATAATCTCTACAATTGTAACTCCACATACATCAATAATATCATAAAGTGATATTTTTTACGTTTTCCGTAACTGTGATATAAAGTGAAAAAATTCAACATTTATCTTGATTTGAGTAGCTCAAAATTAAATTATGGTCACTTTCATGAGATTAATTTATTTTATTTTTTATTTACCACCAGCGTTACTGTCAAAACTATAAATAACTGAAAATCGTCGATTAAATACGTAAAAAAAGTTTTTTTGTTTGTTTGATTGTTTGATAATGTTCCCAATGTTTGATAAGCCGAACCAGCTGTTATATTTAAACGTTATATTTAACATTATTCAAATGTAATTAATTTTTAATTTCACTAAAAATAAAAATAAAATTATATACCTACATGTATAAAGATTTGGGTAGTACATTTGACATGAGTTTTGAGTCAGTTTAATTATTTTACTCAATTTTAAGATTACACGTTACGCGATTTAAATTAATTCAAATAAATAAATAAAAACAATTATAAAACAAAACATCATTACAACACGCAATTCTGTGAGTGTCTGACGAATTCTCTGAATTAAACAAAAACATTTATTTTAGTTGCAAATATTCATTATTCAGTCGACCTTATAGCCAGGAGGCATATTTGATTTCCTTGTTTAAACAGATTTTTTTTTTTAAATGAAATATTGTATCAAAGTCAATTAAAGGTTTTTGCCAATAATCTTAATGGATTACATACACTACCTCGAGATTTTAAAAAATACATTCAAATTATTTATTATTTATTTAACTATTGCACATACAAAAATGGTTACTTATCATTGTTTACGCAAATATTGGTTAATGCTATTCATTAATAAGTATTTTTGAAAATTTCTAAATGTCGGGTTTGAGTGAATTATTTTCTTTTTGTATGATTTAATGTCAATAATGTAACACATGAAAAAAAAATCTACGCAAAAGAGGTCAGTTTGAAAATAATTTTAAAAAATCGGAATATTTTGAGTGTGTCCAAATTTTTCGTAAATTGCCCTAGATTTTATCCCCAGGGGGACACCATTAATCAAGATATATTATAGATGTCTCATAAGAAAGTAGGTATAGACGTACTTTTGGGTTTTCATAGGGCTCACGACCTATTGTACGGCTGGCTTAAGTGATAGACTATCAGTACGACCACATCTATATAATTTTTGGTAGTTATATATATACATGTTTAACTCGCACACCTTGTTTCGTGTGTGAGTTGTATTTTCACTACCGCCACCTGCAGCCGTAGACTTACGATAGGTCGTAAGCTCTTGCATACCTCCTTTCGCATATATAAAAAAGCTATGTCTCTAATGAGACATCTATAATATATGTTGATTAAAAAAAATTCTAAAAATCGAAGTTATAAATTTATAATAGGCAAACGATGTATTTTATCAAGAAAAAATCGTGTCACATCGTAGATAATTTTATTAGTAAGATGTGTGAGATATTTTCTCCAACGGTATGAAAATAGCGAATGCACAACCGCCGCATTTCCACGACCGTTTTATGAGCGAAAGCTCCCATATCGGTCCTACTCATACGTCGCCTGGTTGACAACTTTTTCTCTACAGGCCATTTCCGTACCATGCCGTGCAATAGTGTGAAAAAGGAAGTTTTGAGAAAAACGCAAAAGAAAAATTAAATTCTTATAAAAATAAACCCACCGCACTAGTTTCAAATTGCCATAAGTCAGTCAATTTTTGGAATTTTCCAATCTGACTCAAATTATTTTTAAATGTCAAGATATAAGATAATGAAAAAAAAAAATGTTTTTTTTTAAATGTCAAGATTGTGTAACCCAGTACAATATATTAATAAGTAGACATTTTAAAATTACTTGGTAATTTTTAACAATTCGTATTTCTAAATAAAAAATCTGCTGTACGTTTAATAAGGATAACCTGCAATAATAAGCATTCTACATAAAATGTGTAATCAAATTATTTGCATAAAAAATCAACATATTTTATGTTTACATTTCATATGTTATTATTACGGTAGAATTTTGACCAGTCATCTTTCATCAGTCACAAGATGCACCATATTCCACACGCATCGTATTTCTACGTTCATATTTAAACCATAATGAACACTGTTGTTCAAAATATAGCGATAGCCGTTCTTTCTCACAATTATCATTATTGTTTCTAGCCCCAATACTAATATCATTGTTAGTGTAACTTCGATCACTTCATTTGTATCTATGTCACGTATTAAAACCGACGCGTTATTATGACGTAACGTTTGTTCGATCGATCTTTTATTAATATAAAAACATCAAACATTCGAGATCTATTTCGGGAATAGGGCTAGCACCTATTATCCTGGGTAACAGGTGAAAACAGGTGTGCTTTTTGCAGGTAGGTATTTTTATTTTAAGAAATTGATCGAACCACCTTTTAAATAACCTGTAACATATACAGGGTTATTTGGAAAACATTAATAACCTGGCGGCAGGACTATATTCCTGCCTTGATTATGAGCCGAAAATTTTCAAGCAGCCATGACCTAGTTATGGAGTCATGCGATATCAAAGTTTGCATTTCTTTTTCAATATTTCTGACTTATTTTTTACAAAACGTTGAACTATCACTACAGTAACTGATATTGATTACGGAAAATTCATTCGTTTTAATACAAGTTAAACAAAATGATAAAAACCCTGCAGAAATTCCACTTGGAATGTTTTCTTATTGGAATTCGAAGGTTTTTATTATTTTATTTGATTTGTATCAAAGGGGAATAAATTTTGCATATCCTATATAAGTTATTGCAATGATAGACCAACGTTTTCCAAAAAATAAGTCAGAAATATTGAAAAAAAATGCAAATTTTGATGTCACATATCTCCATAACTATTGATATTAGGCCATGGTTGCTTGAACATTTTCGCCTCATAATCAAAGCATGAATAATATATAGTCCTGCGAGGTTATTTATGTTTTCCAAATAACTCTGTATACAATACCATCTAATCCAAGTGATATAAGCATAAGTGTAGTGTACCAGAAGAGGACCGACCTTACATACAATTTTCCTTCGGGGGTTTTTTTTTTTTTTTTTTTTTTTTTTTTTTTTTTTTTTTTTTTTTTTTTTTTTTTTTTTTTTTTTTTTTTTTTTTTAAAATAGAGATGTGAACACGGATGTTTTATACATGTTTACATACACGGTTTAATACATGTAAGCAGATATATCGCGGTGTAAGTATGTTAAGTGTGAAATTTGTGTCATGAGTCGTGGTCACTTATTTCCCAAACAAACTGGCTGAAAACAAATGATGTTTCAGAATGTATCTGAAAGCGTAGACCTAAAACAAAATGTTCTAGGGACATAAAAGATGACGCGATTAATAACGGATTTCAACTTAAAACCCTATCTTCTTAATTTCTGTCTGTAAAAGTTTTCATTTTAGTTGATAACAGTTATTGATAATGAGAGTTTGTCTCTCGAAAACATTACAACAGTAAATATACAATGGAATAAAAAAGTGTTTTTTTTTTTTAATTCATACCATTTAACAAATAACATAATAATAATATTCCACAAAGTTATTCAAAAAAACTTGGAACAGTTCAATAGTTATTACATATTTTCACCTATATTCAAACACAAATTCACTTCATGCATTTTTAAATGATAAAAATTTATTGATAATATTAAAATTTATATACAATGTAAGTTATTAAAAATAATAAATATACTTTTAATGCGGTATTATATTATTTAGAAAATCAGAATAAAATATTTTATGTATCCATTTCTTGAATACTGAGCTGTGAACGTATCAGTAGTAAATACTATACATAACTTTATTGAAAGCAATGAATTAATTAATCACAATGCAATAATGGATTTCAGTAAGTTTATAATATCCAGTCCAATAGTATATAATTTAGATAAACATTTAATAATTCTGCACCGTTACTTAAGAAGACAAGATAAAAATTATATTGTATATTTTTTGTGCTTTTTATTGTCAATTTATTTAAATAATTTCGTACAACACCCTGTAGAACAAGTTACATCTACATGTGCCTATAGAGATCAGTATAACTTATTAATGACTATTTATGAACACTATCGTACTCTCAGATATAACTGTGTTTACTAACAGGCATCCAAAATATTAATATGTAATTTTGTATTTTGTCTATAATTGGTTATAATAACGTTGTAGTCTATTCTGTCCCATTAAGCAAAAGGCAGTAAATCCATAATTTTTGAAAAATATTTTTTGTGATTTTGGTTACTTGAGGTCATATTTTACCTTTGTAATAAGCTTGTTTGCCGTATTCCCATCAAAATATTAATATTTGCAGTAAATCCATTTGGGGTATGTAACATGTAGCTTATTTGCACTTTTAAGGTTAAACCATATAAAAATACCTCAAATAATAATTAGGTAACCTTTCTTATCGTATTAATTCAGTATCTATTGACTGAGCGAAAAAATAAGTTAATGTTCATTTGAATAATGGGAATTACTCCATCCCCATTTCCTTGATTTACTCAGTAATTTGTTTAATGAAATTACTGGTTTTTAGCTTAGTGGGGCAGTATTACATGTAAATATAGGAATAATTGGCAAAGTTAATTGCACTGGTTAAGGCGATCGTCTGGATTTGAGAGCAAACTTGATTTTCTTTTCCCGCACTACTTTTTCTCAAATATTATATTGCATTTTGTATAGAAATGCATTAAATTGAAGTTAATCGACCAGGTTCTATATATTTTAGTTACATGCAAGGGCGGATCCAGCTTTGGCGCCAGGGGGGGGTCACATAGTCGTGGTCAAGTCACAAGAAGTTATAATTTAATATTGATAATAATAGATACTTACAAGTAAAACGTAGGTATTTTATTAATAAATGTAACCACCTACTGTACTTAAAAATACCTATCTATATTTAAATAACAAAATTAATTTTTCTTTTACATCTTCTCCCGAAACGCGTTATCACTTCATTTACTACAATGGGTAAGTTTTTATGGACGTGGAGAAGTGGCAGTCCGGTTAGACGTTCTTCAACCATTGAAGCTCTTAGCCACGATTTGATTCTTCGCAACGTAGAGAAAGATCTTTCCGCTGTCGCTACACTAACAGGTAGTGTAGCCATAATACATAAAAATCTTCTTATATTAGGATACATCTCAATATCACAATTTAACCCAATAAGGTCGGAAATTGTTTGCGGTATGTCCTGACTCCGCTGTCACTTCACCATCCACAGCCGATATTCATTTACAACGACAGAAACTGGAGTATTATCTAGTAACAATGTATAATCGATTGCTAGTTGTTTCACAGTTTCAATGCCTTGATTACTGTATTCTCTTTTTGGCATGAAAACGCTTAGTTGAAACAAATTAAGTATTTCAAGAGACAGACGATGCTGTAGGTCACTTATTATTGAATCCAGAAGAGGGATGTATGTGTATATGGCTCTGCGGAAATACTCTTGAGCAGATTGAGCAGGTTGGTTATTGGTCCTATGTATTTGTCTTGACACTATTCTGGGACATTTAATTTCTACATCTAGCTGCTCAGCTACTTCTTTAGCCTCTTCAAAAAGCTGTCGGTAAATTACGTCCGCATTTTATGTCAGCTTTTTTTAAAATCAATCGAGTTCGATTGCAGTATTTTGCTTAAAGATACAGCAGTAACTGAAAAATAAAAAAGTTAGTGACTGAATATGAGTATGAGTATTTTAATTAGTGGTCCACCTAGGTCCTGGACCCAGCCCAGGGGGGGGTCATGACCCCCATGACCCCCCCCCTGGATCCGCGCTTGGTTATATGTGTATCTTCCTAAAATGTCGCTAATTAAATTATTTAATCAATGAATAAATTACCAATCTAACAAAGTTTTGAAAATGAATATGAACGAATTTATTGAAGTAAAAAAGTTGTCTACCACGTAAAAAGGGTTGAAAAAAACCACACAAAAAAAGTATATTTTTGAAACATAAATTTTTATTAAAATGACTGGCAGATTTTGCAATAATTTTAATCAATTGGAGATAAATAGTATATGTACTTTATAATATTATTAAAAAAACAAGTCACCATGTCCATACAACCAAATAAAGCAGACAAATTCATTCAATTTTCTTCATTTTTATAACATTTTTGATGTGGTTATTTATTAAATAATTTAGTATATTTCATATTAGGAAGATATACGCATTTAAAATATATAGAACCTGATGAATAAATTTTAATTTGATACCTTTCAATACAAAAATGTGATTAAGAATACAAGAGAAGATATGAGAAAAAATGGCAAATTTCCCTCACAGACGATTGCCTTAATAAAATGGCTGATATTATTATCATAACACAAATGTCGGTAAATTTTACCACAATTTTTTTACGAATAATTTACGGGATACGGGGGTCATGCGCCATTAAATATGTCATTGTAGGCGGCTTCGTAAATATATTAGCATGTATATCCACATTGATGTGGATACCTGTATTATTTATTTTATTGGTAAACTGAAAACTATTCATAAAGAATTCACTTTATTTAAGATATCAGTAGCCCACCCAAAAAAGGTTAAAACTCAGCCGCGCAAAATTATTCATTTTTGAACAACAAACAAAAATATTAAAGGAAACAATGTATGCAGATCGTACTCAAACGATAAATCAGATTTAATTAAGTATATGTCAGAAGTTCGCCTTTGCAATGTAAACGGTAATTAATTTCAACCAAGTCACGTAGCGAGTTTGATTTATTATTCAATATAATACTTAAGGAAAATTTATCTAGCCATTTCGTATCGGTCAAGATTGGTAAATACGAATTCATCTTCTCGCTGTGTACAGTGGGAACTATAAGTCGTGCACCACCATTCAAATTTTATAATTTTATTTAATGCAGTGTTATATATAGCCTGAGAATTATAAATACGTACCATATATATTAAACATGTTATTATAACAGTTTTAAACACAGTTTTAAAAGAAGCCATTTCGATCATAACTCAACTTGGATTCGTCTAACTTACTAACTGACCGTTTCCGCAGTGAAGACAGAGGATAAAATGCCGCACTCTTCAGTACTGGTACACTTTTCTTTTATCTAGTCCACTTTCATATATCTATCTCCTCGTGCTCGCTCTTCGATTATCGAAGCTCTTAACGGTGTCATCACCCAATATTTGGTTTTTCTTTTAATTTTTTGCTGGTGTATTTTAGTTGTTTTGTTGACTTTATTTTTCGTATCTGTAATGTATCCGGATGACGTCGGCCTGAGCGCATAAAAGAGACGGGAGATAGAGCGGGAAAATGGGATAAAAGAGCCGCGGCATTACGAAAGTCACCTGGAAAGCACGCACTTGGAGAGCTATTTAGAACCGCTTGTCGCGATTTTGTTACATTTTTCACGGAACAAATTTAAACCCACAAGCACATTTGGACATTCACTAAGGATTTTTAGATTCCCGACAAAGAGCCTTCCTTGACAATAGGATAGGACATCACAGTATCGTACAATAATGAAGATAACTTATAGAAGTCTCGCAGAGACTAAACTATTTACGTGAGACACATGTATAGAAGTCTTTTTTATATGATGGCCCAGGGCTTATGATTTGTACGAGCTGGCTTAAGAGATCGCTCTACATAATACAACGTTTATCAATTCCATTGTAAGAACATCATATCAATTTTTTTTAAATACATATGCTCCAAATCTGAAAAACTTTCCATTACTTGAAGGGACTATGGTAGATACATCTATGACATACTTCTCATGAACTGGTTAGTAAACATAGATATATTCTCAGAACATACTTACACATACAAATATTGTATCATGTAGTGTTTTATTTTTTTAAATTGTGTATTTTTCATTAAATTGCTTTTTATATTTTTTTGAATTATTTTGAAATATGCACTGCTTTCGTGATCATTATTTTGATTGTCTTCTCATGGATTTTTGTAATGCTGTTTAACCAATGAGGCCGCCTCATTGTTTCTACTGTTTTCTCAATGGTGCTTTGCACTGCTTGCACACAAATAAATAAATAATTCTGTCAATAATAATTTATTTATTTGTGTGCATAAGGTGGTAATAGAAACTTTAATTAAATAACAAATAAATTACGATTTTTTAACGTCTATTATATTTTAATTATCTGCCCCTATGGTCCACGACTTATAGTTCACACTGTATGTACGAGTAAATACAATGTACGGACACTCAGTAACGTGCTCCAGGGTTAGATGAATTGCAACCGCTGGCGCTGTTGAGAAAATACAACACAATTTTTATTTTCTATGGATACAAGGCGACTATTGTACAGCTAAGGGGTGTTTTTTTTTGAGGTATAGAACTTTAAAATGAATAAAACACATTAAAATCGTGGTTACGGCCATGATAATTTTATGCCATCAGTGCTTAAATATGATTTCGATTTTCGAAATAAATATGCACAGTTTGCAAGCGTTGCTCGGGCGTAAGTTTATTCATAGTGAAATGGCAAATCGAACTGAGCACAAATCAGCTGTCAAATCGGATGTCGCTGTATAAAGTGATTTGAAAAAACCTCCATAAAACACCGCATATTTAATTACTAACGAGGTAAAATTATAATCCAATAAAGCCAATAAATACCATGGCCATCATTATTTATAGGAAACGTGATTTTGAAAGGGATAGATACACAAATTTTACAACTCGGAAAATTTTAAATTAGTAATCCTCGGTGACTGCATTCAAAATATTTTTGTTTCGATATTGCTGCCTTTGCTTTTATACCCCTTATATAGTGTTTTATTTTTAAAATAGTTTTTTAATCTAATTTTTTTTGAGTTCTTTTGAAATATGCACTACGTCAGTGACTGTTATATTGATTGCATTCTCATGGTTTTTCTCTCTATCTCACGATTTTTGTGTATTATGTTTCATTCTATACCTCTAAAAAAACACCCTCCACTGCCTTGGTGTGTACGCAATGTATGAATCGATTAAAGGACATGAAGCTTCTATTTAATATAAGTCGCCAATGACTTTGTTCGAACTTTTTTTATATCACTTTGACACATTCTGAGAAAAATCACATATTTTAAATTTGCGATTTTCTGAAAAGTCCAGTATTAGAGAATGTCGAGTATCTATTTCTCATTTATAGAATGCATATATACGGATAACGAATGACAGCTCGCTCCGTTCTTTACACGATTTTCGAGACAATGTTTTAATCAGTATACACGCACAGTTTATACATAAATTTAAAAAACTCTGTTCACCGATAAATTCTTGTCTCGAGAATAAGACGAACGTACACATTTACGAGTCGATTTTTTAGTCACGGCACTTTGTTAGCGTTGTTCTTTAGCGATACCGAGTCGCCTAACGCTAGACGTGATGCACTTGACGTCAGTGTGACGCGTAATATCGGTTGTGTACACCGCGAGCAATATATTGTTGCTTAAAAAATTTTTATCTTAATACACTGATGATAATTATTATTAAACCATTTTTTAAACTTTCCGAAATTTCTTGGTGGTTATCCATTATATTAATATAATAAAATGTAATGTTTGCTTTTAACAAAAAAATATTTATAATATTTTGAGTTTGTTCAAATTTTTCAGAAACTTTTACTGTATTTTGCCTCAGGGACATCATTAATCAATATATAATTATAGATGTCTCATAGAGACAAAATTATATTTTTTATGGGAAAGTAAGGAAAATCCAATCAAAAATAGATTAAGGGGGACGAAAAATCTTTGGATGCCGATCGCGCTAATGATAATTATAAAATACATATGAAACGGGTTGTAAAACTTAAATATATAAAACTTCCAAAAATTTGATAGTGGTATTCTATCATGGGTAGAAATCGTGAACATTACATCGTGTAAAGTGATCACTTAAGCCATCCGTACAATAAGTCGTAAGCCCTATGAACACTCAAAGACTTCCATACCTACTTTCCCATAAAAAATATTATTTTGTCTCTATGAGACATCTATAATATATATTAAAAAAATATTTTCTACACCTACTAGTTTCATCTGGTGAAGGGCATAGACAGAATCATGATTATTGTTAAGTTGTAATTATTTCATAACGTTATGTTAATGTTATTTCATTCTCTATACATAAAATAATTAAACATTAAACAAAGCTTTGTACTATTGTATTGTAATAATAAAAATTATGTGCTAAGGACAGATTCGTCAATGACCAATCGTAAAGTGACATGAGTAAAAAATCGACCCGTGTGTAACGTCCGCTGAATCATTCAACATTTATGTTTTTTGAATACTGATGCATACATTGATACATGCTGCTCTCGAGACAAAAATGTTTCCATGAAGAGATTACCTAACCACAGAATTTTATTATATTTTAATGAATATTACAAATATCGCTAGCCTTGGTTTACTTTAGAGTGTAAATAAGGCAAAAAAACACTTTTTATGGTGCTTTTGAGTATTTTTCTTAACACACAAAATGGCGAATAGAGGTGCGTATTTACAGAGGGGGCCAAAAAATGTATACACACTTCAACGAAAGAAAGACCTGCAGTGGTATCTCGGTATACGTCCTTTATCCGTTCCAGATCCTTGGACTTAAAATAAGTAGTTTCCACGAGAAAAATCTCGTTGTAATTGGCATGTTATACACTGATGGGGTTGTAAATAATAATTTAAAACCTGCTTAATACTAAAAAACGTGAATACAAAAGCAATTAGATGAAATAAATGAGAATAAAATAAAGTATAATTTTCTGTTTCTTGTATTTTTCGTTACTACTAACTAACTTGACTTTACCAACCAATTTAACCTAATAGTTAGGTTGGTTAAGTAGGAAAGCATGCTTTCACTTGATATACAAAGTACATTAACAGTTGTTACCTTGAACCCTGCTTGGACCTGGTTGAGGATTACAAGGTTTGACGTTTACTAAAAATCTGTCCAAAGAACTTCTCCTCCGGATATTTCGGATATGACATTGTCTGGTCATTCCAGACAATTCAGCCGAACGAGAATGAGAGTGTAAGCGCGCAAGAGTCGTATTCCAAACAAAGGTCTTACACTTAAAAAAAATATACGTATCCAAAAAGGTCGTATATAAAGTTGGGCTTATTTCAAAGCATACGTACACCGAGGGGTAGTCTCAAACTGTGTGCAATTGTCAGACAGAAAAAAATTATGGTTTCCCTCTCCTCATCCTTTGACAGTGAAGCGGTTTTTTTCGGACTCCTCCCTGCGCCGCTTGGACTCAAACGAGTTTAAGTGGCCATACGAGATAATGATAACAATATTGACATTTGATAAATGTCTTGACATTGCTTATAGAAATTTTATCCTATAAACATTTTTTTGTCCTGAGAATAGAAGGGAACAACTGTTAATGTACTTTGTATAGTGAAAGCATGCTTTCCTACTTAACTAATCTAACTATTAGGTTAAATTGGTTGGCAAAGTCAAGTTAGTTAGTAGTAACGTAATCTAATAAAATCGATCTTTTTAGGTATTAATATAAATGGATATTTTACACGAGCCTTATGGATGTGTAAAGATTCAACTCTCGACGTTTCGCTCGAGTCATATCATGCATTTCACATCTACATAAATAAAACAATTTATCTATCTTTCGAATTGTTAAGATAACAATGTTTTTATCGGAGGGAACAACTGTTAAAGTGTGTATATGGTACAGCGAAAAACCATTTTTAAACCTACTAAAAAACCTATTTTGATTGGTTATGTTAGGTTAGTTTGTTAGTAGTAACTAACGTAATTTTGGCCCCCTCTGTAGAATTGGCTAGTGTAGGTGTCCAAGCGAGGGGGGCAGCCCCAGGCATCAACAGTCGAGGTGCTGGTAGCCCTGCACCCTGAGGTAGCCGGCCTGGAACACGGTGAAGTCCGTGGCCCCGTTGACCCGGTAGGCCAGCAGCTTCTCGGCGGCTAGCGGGTGCCAGACCCCGAAGGTGCAGGCCGCGTCGTCCTGCGGCCCGTAGTAGTGGCAGCGCGCCGTGAGCCGCGCGGAGGGGACGTACTCGAACACGTCCACGAAGGAGCAGCGCGGCAGCAGCAGCGCCAGACCTGGAAGCGGGCAGACGGTCACTTGATGCCCACCCGAGAGAAGACTAATGACAGACAGTTTAGCACACGGAGATGATGACTGAGGAGGAGCTCCCTCTTATTAAAACACAATAATTATGTTTAGTTTAGTTGTTCGGTTTTCACAAAATGACACTTGTATATTAACAGCTCGACTAGTAAGAACATCATCACCCGGCTTAAAATATCATCAAATGTCAACCGCCGCCTCCGGAGCATTCTCTACTCCTCCGTGATGACCTTGCGTGTTGTTGATTCATTTTCATCATTCAAGAAAGAATGTCATCGGCAGGTAAGTCGAGGTTCCTGTGCCCTCCCATTTGTCGTATACAGTCCACAATATCGTTTCCGTTTACCATCCATCTCTCTCTCTCTTTATTCCCATTATATTTTAACACATTTCTCTCGAAATCACTAGTTTTTGAAACATAACAAAGAGACTAATAACTTCTCTGATTTTTTTAAATCAACTAACTAAATGAAAATTGCTTTCTCGGACTTAAATAACTAAAAAAAAAAAAAAAATTGAATATCTTAGATTGAATGCATAAAATCTTAACACAAGTTATTTTATTTACAATACATACATATCATAACATAGATTATTGAGGAGGCCAAGACCCACAAAGGGTACCAAGAGCGACGATGATGACATACATATCAATTACTTTTAGTCTTCTTTTAATTATTATCTCTCCTGATTATGTTCTTTGATCCAAAGGTTACAACTGTATGATAACGGCAACATAAAGTTTTTGAAAATTTTTTAACAATAGATTTACTCAATTCTCTAATACTTGTACACTCCTGTCCTAATACACAACCCTCATTGCAGTTGTCGTAACAGTAGTTTTACTTTTTTTATATTAATTACACATATACAACTCTCATTGCAGTGGGCAATCATAAAACAAATTGATTCAATGAAAATGTGAAAACTTACGGAAAATTTAAAAAGATAGCCAATAAATCAATGCCTGATGAAACAAAAATATCTTTCGCCTGCTTTGGCTTCTACCGTCATCACCGCGCTTCAGTAAATCTAAAGCTATAATTTAAATTGATTTATTCATGTATTTTAGGGATGGAAACAGATTATTCAAATTTTAGTTTATTCTTCCGGAAAAAATGTTTCAATATTTGAGTCGTAGAGTTACAAAACCCGCTCTGGAGGACTTTATTGCTTGTGAGTATAATCACAAAAAAACATTTTTGTTCCACACCGTGCTGTAAAAATTATTTTAAAATCTTAATACTTTTATTTTTTATTTTCAAAGCAACGACATATAATTTAATTGAAGCATTACAAAAAAATCACGGAGCGGATTTTGCAACTCATGCAAATATTTGTTTCAATGTTTAAGTGCAATGGAGCAGGATTATTGACTCAATATAGTCTTATTCGATAGATTTTATAGAAACTCCACCGTATGACTTAGAGTCATATTTTTTTTTTTCAAAATTCGTCCAAAGCGGATTTTGTAACGATTCATTTATTCAATTCAGTATTCGCCCATCCTTCTTTGAGGTTCCACAGTACTATAATGTTACTTGAAAGGGAGTATTGACCTAATCCCAGTTATAATCATTTCGTTGTCTGTCCGTCCGTCTGTCTGTCTATCCCCGTAACTTCGTGTAACGTCCGTAACTTCTTTACAATGTAAAAAAAAGTTTTTTCTTCATTTTGACGGGTTACAGCTAGTCTAGTAATAAAAAGCATACCCAAAAACCCTGAAGACGGCGGATTCTTCCTCAGCCTGTTGGGCGTGTTGGCCTGCACGAAGTCCCACAGCTCCCACAGGCTCCTCGGGTTCAGCATGTGGAAGTCCGCTTTCGGGTTCCTCCTCAGGAACCTCTTGTACTCGGGGAACATGTTGAAGTCTGGCTTCTGGTACCACTGCACCAGGGTGGACGTGTAGTTGCTGGGGTCCCACGCCAGGATGGAGATGTTCTTGTACAGTTTTGACGTCTGGAATTTGAATTTCTTCTTGGTGACGACCTGGGAGTTGACTATTCTGATTGTGGTCTTGGCGCCGACATCTTGGCTGAAGTTGTGAGTCGGCGCGTGGTTGAAGCGCAGCACGAGATCGTGGGAATCTGTAAAATGTTATATTTTTATTTTATTTTTATGTAAATTTGTTAACACACACTGCCATAAACCTTTAAAAGTACACATCAATACATTGTATCAAAAAAATTCCCGGCGAGCGCCTAACCGTCTATATGACCACACTAATCTCGAGAACCACTAAACAGATTTGTATGCAGTTTTTATTATTATGGTTTTCATTTCTCCAGAAAAATTTTTTTGTGTATTAAAAATTGTCCTAGCATATACAGGAGCTGAGCATTAACGGTATTAGTGAATCAAGTCGGGAAAAAATTTGCCGCTAAAGCGCTCTGTGCGGAAAATGGAAAATACAGCGCAGTCAGTTAGAGATACAAAAATATTGTGTAGCAAAGAATTATATAAAATTAAACGATATACAAAAAAGTCGTAGTGGCATATATCTATCTTTCAAGGATAACTTAACCGATTATTTTTGTCTATAAAATTTCATCAAATGCATAGGTATAACTAAGATAGAATTGTTTACTTTCCAGCAATTTTGACCAATTCCGTATTAATCCTCATCAAATTAAATATCTTATTAACCATAAGCATTTACCGCGGATCAAATATGTCCAGCATACGAAATCATTTAATTAAATATCTTGGAAGACATGACGAGTTTAAACTCTACCGGGCGAGGCCGGGCCAGGTCGCTATTCAAACATTATAAAGTCCTGGCAAAAGCTGTTAATTAAAAAGCTACCGAAGTTCGGCAGATTTAAACGAAGTTCGGCAGATTTAAACGAAATTCGGCCGGAGTCAAAGTTCGGTAAAAGGAACCGAAGTTCGGCTATACCGAATGTGAAACGAATTTCGGTGCATCTCTAATATAAATTATAGAATTCTGTAATAGATGGAGTAATTGAATTTTTAATTTTTTAGTCTTAAAATTATTCAACGTACAAAATCACTTCGGTAGGAAACAAGCGCCATCTTTTGGTGATCTCATTAACGAATTTCCATTTGTAATAAAACTTTCAAAAACTTTAATTAATTAATTATGATGAATTAATTGATTAATTATTGAATCAGAATTGATTCACATATAGTCATCGAGAATACGTCTGTGTGCAAAATTTCAGCTCGATTGGACATTGAGAAATGGGTGAAATATCGATTATAAGATTCCATAAGTCCAGACAAACAGGTAAAGCTAATATAAGCGTTGTTAAAAATATAACCACAAAAAAGCGCTCTGAACAATTGAAAATCTAATAAATAATATAAATTTAATTAATAATATAATTAAAATTTAATTAATAATATAAATTTAAAACGCTAATTAAATAATAAGAAGAAAATTTTCAATCAATGGACATTAATTTTTAACAGTAATCTGAAAATTGAAATATCGGGATTTTATGATCGTCATCCCGACACTTAATAGACGAGAATAAAAAAAAATAAACGACACGTAGGTAAACCTACGTCGGTGCTTGTTTCTTTCAGTTTCTACTTGAGAAAGAGAGGGAGAAAAAAGTACATGACGGTTATCCGTCAAACGTCAAAATATAAATTCGAGGACGCTGTGGGAGAAGAAATTAAGAAGTGCGTATGAAATAATTTTTTTTCTGTAAGCTTCGAATACAGCATCAGTACTTATTTCATGTATTTTTAGACGAAACATGAGAACTGTGAGGTTACGTTTGCGATAGGTAGGTACTTCGGTAATCCGTTTGAAGCTCTGTCAGACCAGACCGCCTGGATATGAAGGCACCGGAGAAATCATTACCTTTTCTAAAAGCATTACAGACATCAGACACCTTAAATAAAGATATTTAATTTGAGATAGGTATGTGAAAATATACAAATATTATTATTTAAGTACGACGAACGCTGAACACCGACGTATACCTATATCTCCATCTCGTTTACTCTTTATTTTTATTCTCGTCCATTAAGTGTTGGGATAACAATCTTAAGATCCCAATATTGCTATTTTCGGAATACAGCCAAACAGATAATTACATTCATTACCATGCCTGTGTTATCTATTTGTCGGCGAATTTGTTTTTCCAGGCTGACAATGAAAAGTTGTGTTTTGTTTGGTAGACCTCATCAACAATTTTAAAAAGATAAATTAGGTCCCAGACGTTCTTTTGTTAGACAATGTAGCTTATTTTAATTTCTTCGTGAACACATTATAATTCAGATCTCTGCTAATAATTGCTATGAAATTAATAAATCTTAAATATATGTGCTTTATATATTTCTCGAATGAGCATTAACCAAATGGCAACCATATATTGAATTATATTTTGACTACGAACTAATGATTTCGTTGATTGACTACGAACAATGTCTTATGGAGTAGGAGTCAGCGACCGTCAGATTAGTATCAATCCTGAAATATTTCCTGTAGATGTACACTGTAGTAGGTAAGATGTTTTGGATATTATGACATTTGAGTTCGGGGGATTTTGACAGGTAACAGGTAATACAAGTACAAAAAACCTGGTAAGTAAAATATTAAAATACAAGGTGTCATGTAATATTGTTAAATAGTGACCCGTATAAAATATATAAAATTCAGATTTGTTACTATAACATAAATGACCTGATTGTTTATAGAGCTTCAAAGTATCTGGCGTAAGAAAATGACCCGCGATAAAATTTATATAGTATTTTTGAATTGAGTTGAGCAAAAATATTACATCCTCAACTTTTATTACCGTAGACGACATCACAGACAACTGAGAGCGGCAGTAAATAAACTATTACAAATAATAACTAATACAAATAAACTATTACAAATACCAACCAATGAAATCTCCCAAATTGGATCCCAGCAAGGATCCCGAGCTGGCCACGATGGCGCAACTATTGTAAAAGTTGTTCCTCAGTAGAGGCTGCTTCGGGATTCTTTTCCCGAATCCCAGAGCCGCAAACGGCGAGTCCAGAGCCGTTATCGTTCTGATGTACTTACTTCTCAATTCGCACATCAACTCTTTGCTTCCCTTTTCCCTGTAATTCCCGTGTTTTTCAGGATTAAACTGTACATTATACGGGTTGATAGCTCCGTCTTTTAATATGTTCCCTTCAGTCATGATAATTCTTTTGAACTCCTTCATTATCAGTGATTTGTAATCTTCAACTTTAGCGATGCACTTTTCAGGTTTGTCAACTTCACATTGGTACTTTTTCGTATCAAGTTCGACGAAGGATCTGCCGAGGTTCGGAAATCTGGGCCTCCCCTCGTTTCTTTTCACGACATTTATCTGCTTTTTCGTCCTGTCCAGTGTCCTCATTATCAAAAATTTGTCGTGCCCCGTCTGCACCGAGATGTGCCTACCAGTCTTATTTTTATTATATATACTCTGTAAAAAAGATTCCGTCACTGTCACATTTAACCTAATTGGCCTTTTGTGGTCGCCGTTTGCGTTGGACCCGTAATACAACACTTCGGGAGTTTTTTCCCGTTCGGTTTTGGCAGGGGTTTTTGAAAACAAGCGCTGTCTCTCTAAATTCACCCAGTACTGCGACCATATCAAATAAAAATATCCACACATACCGAAGCACACTAAATTTATGAAAATCCAAACACTCAAAGCAACAGACTTCATGTTCGCGCTTTAATATTATTTTTAATGGTTTTTTTAATAAAACTTTTATTATTATTAGCCAAAGAATTAAAAATAAATATCTTGGCACTTTAATTAATTAACAGTAATGGAAGATTTTTTATTTGTAACATTATTCATTTATAAAACTTAATTTCAGAATATTATGCACGTAGACGTGTTGCTTGGAATCAATATGACAATTATTGGGCCGTCAATCGAAATCATCGCGACGACTTCCTATTTCTAATGGAGACGACACCCACATATTCTATGATGATTATAATGTCTACTAGTTTCGCCCCCCCCTGTTACTGCTGATCAAGACGAGCCGGATGTGTGAACATACATTATCGTCATCTCTATATATCTTTAGAAATACCTCTCTCTTATCTGTAGCCATTAGATTAATTGTCCCTAGAGCCACACATTACTGACAACTCAGGCAACATACCCTACTGCCTCCACAATTTTGACGTTTTGCCGCATCGCAGCTATGTGATAGTAGGTCACTTATCTCTGCTTATTATTGATCGCTTATTGTACGTTGTCATCTATATCCCCATGTAGGGGTTTGCCACTGTTCAACGGTATTCTTAGGGTGACATTTAATCTCAAAAGTTTTTGACACAAAGGCTACTGAGATCCTGCCCTGTTACCACCCACCACCCCCCCGAAATGACAATATTCGTATTCAATATCAGCCACGTGTTCACACCCCTGTATATTACAATCAATTTATATTTATATATATAAAAGAACTACGTGTGTCGGGTTGTGCTTTATGAGTTGGTTCCTGTACATTCGATAAATTTCTTGAAAGTTCTGGAAGGAGAATGTTCTAGAAGGATCGCGAAAGTTCTATGACGATCCAAACGGTGTACTAAATATCTACGCGTGCGAGGCCGCGCGGGCACAGCTAGTTTTGTTATAATTTACAATAATTATTGATTGAGTGGTGTAAGCAAGATACCTAATTTTATTTAATACATACTTGCTAGGAAAAGGCAGGTATTTCTGTCTAATTAAATTAAATCTAATTAAATAAAAACTGAAACTAAATTACGTGGCTTTATTTCAATGGTCAATAGCGATTTTTAATGTTAACTATATTGTACGATGTTGGAGTCACAAAGTATAAAATTATACAGAGTTGAACTAAACCCCTTCTTTAGGTGAGGAGACTGGGGCACAGCGCAAGTTTGTCCCCCTCGCATATATTTAAGACATTAATAATGCAGTTTCAGTATTTATTCTTGCATCATTAAAACCCTATATAAACAAAGAGTATTTTCTACATTTTTGAAATTTCGTTCCAAACCGAGTCTCTTCAAGTAAAAACGTCATTTTGTGATAAAGGGCGACTACTTACTAAGAAATTATATTTTAAGAGTATTGACTTTGATTTTTTCATAGTTTCAAAATCTACAAGCCCGTAGTATTTTTTTAAAATAAATCAACTGTTTTTAATAGCCAACGGTAGAACCAAAAAAAATCCTTTAGT
>JADDOH010007971.1:0-43671 GCA_016648135.1 Agrypnia vestita | reverse complement strand
TATTTTTAATATTCTACATATGTTACTTAAATAACAATCAAAAACGGAACATATAAACGTAAAACCTTATGATTAATAAACATAATAACAAAAGATATAAATCATAAAATCTGATTTTGAAAACTGGAGAAAAACGATTATTTGAAAAGATCAACAACTGACCATAATACACGATTATAAAAAACATTCATGCATGTATGCGGTAGAAGTAATATTTAAAAACTAAAATAAAGACAAATTATATATTAATGATGCTCAAAGTATTGAGTTGTATAAATCTACACTGATCATTGTCTATTACTTTATTGAATTTTATGAAAAGAATGAAAACTCATACTTACAGAAATGTAACCTCAAATATCTAAATATAATAATTTTGTTGTCTATCCGTAACTTGCTGGAATGACAACTTTATATAATTAGAGTGTGACACGCAATCAGTGCATGGCTCACGATTATTTAAAAAGTATAATAAAAAACGATTAACGGAACATATAAACGAAAACAAAACGATTAATTAAAACAGGGTATTTAAATAATACAACATATAAAGATGTTATAAAAGGAAAAAAGAAGGATTCATAAGATCCTATTATATGAACTGGGGTAAAACGATTCATAAAAAATATCGACAATTGACCACAATAAATAAAAATATATAACGACGGACGACAAAAATGGAGCATATAAACGGTTCCTATTAAGGAACGGGCTATTAAGCCGGAGGATAAATTAATAATCGTGTTTTGCAAAATGATTTAATAAGTTTATATGTTCAATTTAGTCGCCCGACCAGAGTTGCCAACAGCGCTTGGCCTAATAT
Source organism: Agrypnia vestita (assembly GCA_016648135.1). NCBI lineage: Eukaryota > Metazoa > Arthropoda > Insecta > Trichoptera > Phryganeidae > Agrypnia > Agrypnia vestita. The sequence continues at coordinate 42,848 of JADDOH010007971.1, read as the reverse complement.
CGCCGTTTCCTATACATAAAGTAGCCTAAAGTAGCCCAAACGCCAAAATATCAATATGAATAAAATAAAATGTAATTTTTTACAATTTATTTATAACATATTTATAATGTATTGATAAATAGGCCTAAGCCTAATATAAAAAACCGTAAAAGAAAGTAAAGTAAGTAGATAGGTACCATTTTAAAAACACCGGAGACGTACATTTTGCTACCAGCGTGAAAACTTACCATGTGATTGCTTGGTTGAAAGTTGTTGCAGCACACCTCTTACATTCATATAGGTACGAATTCTAAGAATAGCGATCAGCATGGGTAGTTGCAGGCGATTCCTTAATTTTGTTTTAATTGTCCCCATTACGCTTAAAATTCTTTCAATGACAGCATTACACAAAGGTAATTGTATTTTTTTTCTTAATTATTTGCGATTCGGCTGATTTAAATAACTTGTCTCTGAAGTAGCCTAGTAGGCGACCAGTCGCCTTTTAGATTTTTTCGTCGCCGATTCTCTTTCTGAGTAGCCTAAATGGCGAAAAATCGCCTACGTTGGCAACTCTGCGCCCGACGGCAAATACGAAAATCGTGTACTAGGACCTCTTAATTGAAAATATTTTACAAAACAAACAAACTCAAAACAATATTATATCGTTTTACTGAAAATTTTTCAAACAAAACATCAAAACAAACAAACTCAAAACAATATTATATCGTTTTACTGAAAATTTATCAGTTAAAATAAAAACACAAAAAAATGCCGGTTCAAAAGATTTCACATCACTATTTCGTGAAAAAATGACAATTACCGTTGAGTAAAGAAATAGACGGAGTATCTTATTTCATTAAAAATATTGTTTGCAGGTAAAAGAAAGGACAAAAATTCAGTGTATATACAGAACAAAGTCTATATATCATATTGTTTCAAGAAAACAGATAAGAATAATGGAAAAAAACATCAGAATCAGCCCGCAAAAACAAACAAAATTTGACAGTTGTAAAAAATAAAAATGGCGACATTCAAATTCAAGTATTTTTAATACATTTAACAGTTATTTTCTGCATTTACCGTTGTCCCCGCGATATGGGATTTCTAAAATGCATTCATTATACGGATATCTTCCCTTTATTAACACTCAGGCAAAGTTTACGCAGCATTTTAAGATATATTCGTATAAACTAGCGGGAGCGTAACCTAACGACTGGCGTAGTTGGTGTCCAACCAACGACTGATTTGAAAGAAAAATGATCTTTTAACAGACTATACGATTTAATTAATTCAAATTTCTGTGTATGAGGTAGAAAATTTTGAATATTTTTATATTAATGACAGTGAAATTTTCTTAGTACGCATGTAAAATTTAATTAAAATAATCAATGTTTTAATGGTTTTTTGGATGCTGCAATATAGGAGACGGAAAGTGAATTTTTATCTTTTTGTAAACGTTGTATTTAACAACCTACCCAAAAATAATTATATATTTTCCCCCAAACTTTCTGTTTGAACTTCTTTTATTCAATTTATTAAAAAAATATACGGTCTTTACGTGGAAATATTTCGAGAAAAAGTGTACCAAAGATAACTCTATTGCTAGAAAGATTAAATAGGGCTTCGGGATTATATTTTTTTTGTGATAATAACAAAGTATTTTTTAAACTTTTTTTAAACAAATGCTTTAATAGTAAATGGACCTTTCATAATAAAATTGATTGAATGCATGGTTAGCTGCAATTTAGGCAATAAGATTCGAAAACTTTACACTAAATTGACTCTCCAGACAGCAAAAACGTGAATCATGTACTATGGCGCCTTAATTGCTATTCAGCTCTATAAACAAAAAAAAACACAAGAGTATTCGGGATCCCAATCCCTAAGGATCCCGCGGGATTGGAAATTCTAATCTCGAGGGCTCCCGAAAGGCAATCCCGACTCGGGATTGCATTCCCTAATTAGTATTTATATTTGATGTAATTTTAGTCGAAACATGAGAATTGTGAGGTTACGTTTGCGCCAGAGCCCAGCTGTCAGATCAGACTGGAGAAATCGGACATCGCAAATAAAGACATTTACTTGGAGATTGAAAGTATACAAATCTTCTTATTTAAGTATAACGAATACCAAATACCGATGCATACCTACGTCTTGTTTAATTTTTTTTATCATCTATTTGTTGTTGTTGCCGGGCCTCGTGATCAAGGATCCCTTCACCATCCTAACTTAGTTGATTGTTGCTGCGCTTCTCATGAGTTTTGTGGTGGGAAAATAGCCCTATTCGACAGCCGCACTCTCTCCCGCTTTTTTTTCAGCACTTTTCAGGATAGCACAGAGTTGTGTGGTGAATGAATGTTACTTGTAATATGGCAGTTGTCATGTTATATTTTGGCAGAATCATAAAAAGAAGTTTTTGTGTCCGTGACCGATTTTCGACATGCTCTTTGAATCATCAAAGTCATGCGTGTTCCTTGGTAATTAGTTCCTTATGGCTCTATTTTGGATTACTCGATTATATGACATGTAATTGAGAGTACCACATTTATTATGTTTGCGATAACAGAGAATGGCAACACTTATACATTATTTATTTATAGGGAAAAAATGTTATCATACCACTGAGTCATAGTAATTTTTAGTGAAGTGCGCCATGTCCCTATTGAGTGTCATAGCATAATCATAGCGACATTGGTAGGATGTTCCGCATAATTCCGTCGCTCTGTTTATATCCACAGTTCTGTAAAAAGAATACAAATACAATACAAATTTAATTATATACATCAAATTAAATTTGTGTCAGAATATATCGGAACTCTGATTTTTTCAAAGGACTGAACTTGAAGATGTAAAATATGACAGGCATAAATTGAAGGTGATTTACATTTTCCATATAAATTATAAGAACATCAATTGTTGGCATATTTCAATTTTGGATTTTTTATTTTTAAATATTAATTAACGCATTTTTCATTTAAAAAAACTAACTTTTAAATAGTGCATGAAGACTCAAAGTGCAGGAGTAAATACAATATATTGTTTAAAATCATCTCTTTATATGGGTAAAAAGTGTAAAAATGTAAAAAAAATTTGCAAATTTAAAGATTTATAACTTTGTTAATATTTAACATTTCTTAATTATTTTAATGTGGTTTAATCATCATAATGTTAGCTTTATACTCGTCAGAAAACTTATTCTGCATACATATACATTAATATTCAGAATCTATTGATTTTGAACTGAAAAAAGATCATTTTAGTATTCAATAGATATTTTAGAGTGTATGAAACAATTGCAAAAAAAAATCTGGGTTCAACTTGTATTTAAAAAATTAAGTATACTTAAATTTTTTTTCTAGTTGTCTTATCCAACTTCCTCAATGGTGAAATAAGTGGAAGGGTGTGGAAAAAGATGACTAATTTAAAAATGTTTTATATTTTAACTGTTAAATCTTAAATGCTATCTGTTTAAAAAAAAGATAAATAGAACATAAATAGAAAGCAAGAATTAATCAATTGAATTGGTAACACAAAAATTAAATCTTCATTTTCTAATAAAACTGTAGTTTTTATAATTTCAGTCTAAAAATATAAGTGTAGTGGTTAAGACTCTCGTTTAGTGATCCACTGGCCGGTAGTTCGAGTCCCATTCCAGGACACAAGTATTTAGCTTAATTTGAAAATAGTACAAATATTGATACGACATGTTTTCCATGTTCACATCTCTATTTGAAAAAAAAACCTGAATATTATTTAAAAAATTACATATATTTCATTTTCATACCTGTTTGGCGGTAAGAATTCTACAGGCTCCTTTAGGAAGACAGGATCGAAGGTATCATTGTTGTAATAGGAAGCCGTCCGACCAAACTCACGCACAAATAAGGCTGCCCCCTTTCCATCCTCCGCTCTATCTGACAGCATCCCTGAAAACAAATACATTCAAATTAACACATTTCAATCTGTTGCTTAAATTGCACACATTATCATTATTTAATTTTAAATCCAACTGATGATTATTTGTAAATAAATTTTTAAGTTGTAATTTTATTGTAATTAATTTTACCACCCTAGACTGAGGCGGCACTGTAGATATAGTGTCGCGCCTAGTTAATTTGAATTTTTAAACATCAAGTGAAATGCGAACAAGATTCTACCAAATTTTTCATCATTGTATAAGAAACCATAGTATTTTGACAACTCATGACTAGTAGGCATCTGACTGACAGAAGTAGTGCAAGCAGAATGAAGTAAGCGTAGCATATTGACAATTGTCTATGGAAAAACATAATTTTTTTCAATTTTGACTGTCTTATTATACTTTTTTTTTTTTTTCCTGGTGTTCTTTGGGATATTTATGAATATCAGCTCAATAATTATTATTAAAGAGTCATCATTAATAATTATTAAAGAGTTTTAAAAATAAGACTTTTGGGGTTAAGTTGTAACTCCGTTCCGTGTTAAAAAAATCAGTGTGGTTTATACAATAGTTTTCTTAAATGAATGCTTACAATATTTTCCAAACTCTTTATGTGTGCTCTCAAAGTTATTGAGGTTAATCCCTGTATATGTTCCATCGGGCCTCATGAAGTCATCCTGAGCATCCCACGACCAGTTTCCTAATAGACCGCGAGTCTTATTCTGAAAATATTCAAAAGATATTTTTTATTACATTTTGAAACAAATTTACTAATGAGGTGAATTGAACAAGTTCTTTGGTAGAAGGGAATGAGTTGCAGCAGGACAATGTCCCCCCCATGACAGTCTAACGGCCGGTTGTATCAACTCGGTTTAATCTTTCATTTAAACCATTGATTATTGCGTTTCCCACAATTGAATTATTATTTGATATTCATCCAAAAAGTCGATATTCATCACACAATGTATTTGGAAACTTTCGGAAAATTAAAAAAAAAACAGAACACAAAAAGCAATATTATATAAGTTCTTTAAAAAAGTGTTGGTGAATCATCTGGATATGCTGTCACAATGGAAGGCGACTCGGCTTAGGTGACTAACAATAGCCTAACCTCTATAAAATAAAAACTCTACAACAATCATTGTTTTCTTACCCAAAGGGTAAATTTACCAGTAATGGCAGCCGATCTATCCAGAGTCCTGTCAAAAGGTAATATTTATTTATTTATTTATTCATACACCAATCGGCTATATACATTGATTTTACAAAAATAATAGACTTAAATGAATGGATTAGAAAAATTGCACATATATAAAAAAACAATACTAGCATAGTAACAACATGGTATAATCATATAGGGTTGAGGGTAATTTTAATACTGTGATAACAATCTTTTTGCCGCTGATGAGAATGAGACGTATGATTCATCGAAGAAGTTGATATCAACACAGTGGCTATTCACCAGATTGGCAATCCTATTTCTTGGGCCATTGTACACGTAACTTTTTGTGGATTTAGTGGTTTCTAACAATCTACGCACTCTTAGATCCGGCCTAGCAGTGATAATGCCAAATTGTTCCAGGATCTCGGGCGAGTCTATCTGTCCGTTGACAGATTTGTAGAAGAAGGTCAGATCAGACAATTGTCTTCGAGTGATTAGTTTGCTGATTCTAAATCTGTTATATACGGTCTCAATATCTCCTGGTGATCGTGTACGATAGGCGATGCATTTACATAGTTTGCGTTGTATTCTTTCGAGCTGATTGATTAGTTTATTGGTATACGGCGACCAAATGACAGAACAGTGTTCTAAAATCGGTCTCACAAGACTGTCGAATAGTCATACCAGCGTGTAGACATTGCTGAAGTCCTTCCCAGCTCTAATGATGTAACCAAGAGTCTTGAAAGCTTGTGACGTAACTGTCTCCACGTGACTTAAAAAATTCAGTTTATGGTCCACAATAACGCCAAGGTCCTTTGCCGAGGTGACTATCGGGAGATGATGTCCATCAATGAGATAATTAGCCTGATATTGATTTCATGATCTAGAGAATGACATTACTGAGCATTTACCGATATTTAACATTAGTTTGTTTTTAGTATACCACCTGTGAAGTTCATTGAGATCGTACTGAAGAAGTCTTGGTCATTCATGATTCTTTTGAAAATTTTCATGTCATCTGCATATAGTAGGTAATCGGATAGTAAATTGTCTGCGATGTCATTGATGAAAATATTAAAGAGAATCGGACCAAGATGTGACCCTTGAGGGACACCAGAGCATACTTCATACTCTTCAGAGATAAATCCATTAACTCTGACTTGTAGGAATCTGCCAGTTAGATACGAATGGAACCACTCTAATGCTGTGCCTCTCACACCATACAGACCGAGCTTGTCAATCAGGATTCCGTGGTCTACCATGTCGAAAGCCTTACTAAAATCTGTGTAGATAGCATGTACATCCACCCCCTGGTTCAGAGCATTGAGTTTGTAGTTAATGTATAGATACAGATTCGTTGTTGTAGATCTGCCACCGAAGAAGCCATGCTGCTTTGTAGTAATTATATTTTTGAATGCAAATGTAAGTTGAGGAAGAATTAGTTTCTCGAAAAGCTTTGACATGGCAACTTGTATACAAATCGGGCGGTAGTTAGTTACCTCAGACCTAGTACCAGATTTGTGAATTGGGCTTATGAACGAGAGTTTCCATGCCAAGAGAAAGACTCCAAGCTGTAGTGATTTGCTGAATATATGCGTTATGGGCTCGCAGAGACCGGCTGCACAATTCCTTAGGAAGAGATTCGGTACACCGTCGGGCCCAGATCCTTTGCTGACCTTCAGGCTCGTTAGCTGTTTAAAGACGTTATCAAAGGTGACGCTAAATTCCGATAAGTTATCTTTGACGCTTCGAGTACTAGTAATATGGTCCGCTGGGGCAGCGTTGTTAATAGTATAGATACTCCTGAAGTATGATGCAAAGAGGTTACTTATTTCACCACCATTAACAGCTGTTTTCTCATTTCAAGACATTTCAGATGGAATGTCAAGGTTATTACGACGCTTGTTTTTCACAAATTTCCAGAACTGGCTAGCATCGGTCTCCATCAGGGACTCCATCCTGGTGACATAGTTCCTGTAGCAGCTGGCACTGAGTTTTTTACACTCCAATCTCAGCTTCTTGAATCGGATATATGCTGGTTTTGTGTGTGTTCTCTTGTAGTGCGCGTGTGCCTCTTTTTTTTGCCTAACTTTATTTATGAGTTCTTTTGAGAACCAACAGGGGTAGTCGCTGGTTTTCTTTGAGAAGACTGGAACATGGTACTCAATGCATTCATTGATTTTCTCATAAAACCACTTAACTTTATCATCAACGGTGTATATTGGTCCATTATTTGGTTTTTCAGCTTCGCAAAACTTTAATACTTCATTGGCAATTGTTCTTGCACCACCCCGGACTGTTTTTGTTGTTTTGGACATAATAATTCAGTGTATATTGGTAATCAATGTCACAGCTCCCGAGCAAATACAAAATTGTACTGAATTACAGGGCGAGGGGTTGCTGCCAGGTGCGGGCGGGGCGGGTTTTAGTTCCAATCCTGCCACATGCCAAGTTATGTTGGACAGGCAACAATGTAACTACTACTATATGGTCCCGTTAAAAGCCTCAACAACCGTCAAGCTCGCATGCTAAGATTTTTTTTCAATTTTTCAATTTATTTTTTTTCAATTTTTATTTATTTCATAATATGTATATTACAAACTTTAAATTCAAGGCATACATATTATAAAGTTATATCAAAAATATACATATACACACATACATTTATGAATGTGGATGAGGCGAGAGTTGTATTTTAGGACAGAAGAGTGTGGCTATCCTCTCTGCTTATCCCTACGATAAACGGCGTAAGTGAGTAACTATATTGTTATATGTATTATATTGTAAACCATTGTTTCATATTCTATTGTAAACTAAGCTATGAAACAGCCAACTTCATATATATTTCTGCGACTCTAAGGTGTAATGTAAAACAGGACATGTTTCAGTTATTAATTTGATGTTAATTGTTTTTTTATATATTTATATATATATTTGTATTAATGTGTTTCAGTTATTAATGACTATATCGACGGGTCCTATGTATAGTCGGGCATCTCCAAAAATTCCTTTTTGACTTTTTTGTACCAATACATAGAAATTATTCATCTTCACAAAACAAAATTTAAAAAAAAATGTTTCTGCCTTTTTCAGAGAGAAAAACTAACATAAAAGTGGACAAATACACTCAATTTGTATTTAAAGCCAACCTTCAAACAGCTCTCGTGTAAAAATGACTTTTTGTAGATGTCGTAGTTTGCGAAGGGACCGTCCATACGATACAAATGGATGGAAAATGAAACGGGCGATTTTAAGCAGGATTTATTGTACGATTTCTCACGTACTAGAATAAAAAAATGACATCATACAAGTTGCAACACGCAATATTATTAATATGTAGTTCAATTCTAATGAAAACGGCTGCTAAGCAGGAGAAAAACACACCGGGGAACTTCTAAACCGATTTTTCAATTTGAAAAAACTTAGAGGCGTAAAGTTTACACTTACAATGTAAGACCACGGAAGGTAAACCCTCGCTGTCATGAATCCCTGGTTCTCCACCACCTCCACACCAGCCCCAGACTGGAACATCATGATCACTTCAGACTGGTTCAAAACGTAGGTGGGGGTGTAAACAGTTACGCCTGCAAATTGAAAACAGAAATTAATTTTTCAAATATGTTGTAACTAACGATGCAACGAATACGAATATGAATATTCGTATTCGCCGAATAGTAGATATTTACCGAATATTCGTATTCGCCGAATATCATCACGAATATTACAAACAAACTATTTATAACTGAACGCAATGCAAATTACGGTTTGGCTGTGCACTGTGTATCCAAACACACCTACGCACTTTATTATTGGGGATTCTCCTAACATTGAATGAATGGATTTGTTGAGTTCTCAAGTTGTCAATTGTTACTTATTTCACAGCATAACATGAGTTCTTTCATCTAGTTTCGTTGGGTTATTAATAAGGTTAGGTACTCATTTTATGTAGTTTTTGTTTTGTAATGCGTATTGTTCGTTCCATTTTATTTCCGTTGTGTGTTAAAGTGTTAACTCTTATAAAATAATTTCAAATTTAAATCTAATAACATGACCTCTCGTAAGCGTGAAAAAAGTGATATTCATTTTCGAGCGCTGGGAATGTATGTACAAACAAACAGATAAAAGAAATCGTCTAACGCCTGAGACACAAATGTTGTGCTTTTTGTGCAAAAATTTGCCGGCAGTAAATTTTAATTATTAAATCTCTTAGTTAAAAAAGAACAGTGGTATATTATTTATTACCTTGTTGAATTATTTGTATTCTTATTCGTATTTGCCAAATAAGAGGTTTGATATTCGTATTCGTTGCATCATTAGTCAAAACATCATGTTTCATAACTTTTTAACATTCGTCGTAGATTATAACGCTATGTAAATTAAACTTTCAACATATCGGGATCCCATTAAGACAAGGAATGTTTGATAAACTCTGAAGTTGAATATTACCTGGGAAATGCTGAATCTTGAGAGAATTCCTATCGAAGTATATCCTCTTCCCGTTGGCGAACACATCCAGTCTATATCTCCACTGAGAATGTTGCGGTCTCAGTCTCACCTCGATAGTGGCGGAACTATTAGCAGCTGCAGCGACCGACGTCAGCTGTGTGGCACGTACCGGACCGTATACATTTCGGGGCACCTGTTCGAAACGTCCCTGGACGTCAAGTTTCAAACTTGCGTGGTCCGTACGAGCAAGCACAAATTCTCCTGCAAAAGCACAAAAATAAAATTAAACATACAATTTATCATCAATTCATTGAAAAATTAATTTTAAAAAAAAAGGATTGGATTCTTTCCTTTTTTGATGATAATTATTTATTTCAGAATAGTTTGTCAGAATGAGACCTTTAGTCTCCAACCGTGACCTAAACCTACAACTAAGAATGCAAGTAGTTTGAGTTTGAGACGAGTTGGAAACAGCGAAAGTAAGTCGAGGCTTCGAGATGTGGCTCTATAGATGCATACTGAAAGCTTCCTGGATGGACAGAGTTACGAATGTTGAAGTCCTCCGACCTACGGAAAAAGGCCGAGAAGTGCTGCAGACCATCAAAATAAGAAAGCTTGAGTATCTTGCACATATCATAAGAGGCTTAATAGTAGTATAGTCTTAACCATCTCATCATCCAGGGGAAAATAAGTGGAAAAGGAGGCGTAGGATATGCCGCATCTCAAGGTTGCATAACTTGAGGGACCGGTACCAGCGTAACTTGACTGGGTTGTTCCGTACGGCGGTAAATAGAGTTGTGATAGCCAATATGAATGCCAATCTCCAATAGAAGATGGCACTAAAACAAGATGATAATTTTAATAAAATCGTCCCTTTAGAGGTAAAACTCATTAAGTGCCGGTTGTTTCAAGTTGGATTAAAGTAAGCGTTCTTTTAAAGCATAGATTTTTACGTTCTCCACCAATCAGACGATCCGTTTTCGTAAAAATCTATGCTTTAATCGATCGCTTATTTTGATCGAACTTGAAACAACCGGGCCTAAGTGACATTGGAGTAGTTTTGAGATAATGAGAAAAAATGTGAAATTAAAATTAAAAATTGATTTTATTATTTATATGTTGTATCTACTTATATTTTATTAATTACATCTACATGTTTCGGAAAAACCTTTCCATTGTCAGGGTGTTTTATAAACACCCTGACAATGGAAAGGTTTTTCCGAAACATGTAGGTGTAATTAATAAAATATAAGTAGATACATACAAATAAAATAAATTTTAAAAAATTTCAATCTAAAAAGTTGCTCAATCAATTGAAAAAAAAAAGACATTAAAATTATTTAAAATGTTCAAATTATGAGTTTACCACTAAATAACTATAACTAGATGAGGAATATTCACTTACTGATTTTTACCTGGAAAAATATGAATGTTTATATTCATTACTCATTTTGGCCAATATTGCAGTTAGTGAGTTTTACCTCTATAGGGACGAAATATACTAATTTAGAATAGTAATGTTAATAATTATCATAGTTATATACCTTTTCCGTTAAACGTATATGGAACATTATCAAAAGTGACAATGTGAGGATCACCAAACACGGCACCAACACCCGGGGGCTGGTACGCAACGCAGTCCTGAGTTGGCCGACGTTCAAATCTGTAAAATTTAAGGACATTCATTGAGATTACATAGAATATATAGATGTATGAAAATTTTATCGATCTTATCTGAAAAGCTTGTATTTTTTCCTGTAACGAAGGCAAAAAATATACTCATGAATGAAAAAATTTAAATCATTAAGCAGTATAAAATTGCAAGGCAGGGTAGTGAGAATAATATTTAAAAAAAAAGTAAATACACCAGAATTGAAGAAATGAGAAGACACTCAATTGGATGTAAATAAAAAAAATATTTATACAATTAATAAAAATAATCTTAGTTTTCACCACTTTTGTATTGAAAATATTAACATGTTTCAGAGCCCATGGCCCCTTTTCAAAGTTTATTTTTATTAATTGTATAAATAATGTCACCACAAAATTATTTTGCTGTTTCTGAAGAAGTTAAAAAAAATTATTTGTTTATCACGTTTTCATAATGTACACAAAATTCTCAGTACCTACTTAACAAAATGCCAAAATATTTTTTGAGCAAATTTACTGTAGGTAAATAGTGATATAAATAACTATAATACTAAAAATGGGAATAGAATAAGACTACCATATAAGAAAAAAGTGTATACAGAGGTGTAAAAATGTACGATGAGATGCCGGAAAACATGAAGAATATAAATAAGATGAATGATTTTAAAAATGAATGATATAATTATTGTAAAAATAGTATAGAATTGTAGAGATTAGATGAATTATATTTTGTATTATAGATTAGGATGTATTGTAGATTGTATTATAGTATAGGATATGTAAATGTAAATATGTAAGTTATTATGGATTGTATATTAATGTGAGTGTAGAATATGAAATGTAAAATACTAGTTAATGTACAGGGATGTCATATTAACTAACTTTAAAAAAAATGAAAAATATTTACCTATAGGTCTCGCATCCAACGGCTTGCTCCTCTTGCCAAAGACAGCATTGGTAATATGGTATCTGATCATGGTACCAATGAGATAATGTAGGCACCTAAAATTAAATAAGTTTCATTAGAATTGTCTGTACTCATATAATATTGTGTTTTGCACCTTTTATGGATGTGGTCATTTTTTTATTCTAGTACATGGGAAACCGTACAATAATTTATCGCTTTTGTTACTAAATGCCATTGAATGTGTAATCTAACACACAGAGATAATCTATAATCTATTTAGTTAAAGATGTAATAAATGTAAGTTAACAGTAGAAAAAGTTTACATTGCATATAGTGCAAAGTTAGCAGCAATCTCAAAGAAAACTTAAACTATAGACAGCTCATAAAAATGATTAGGATGATAAATGTGCTTTTCACGAGATTGAGCGAGATTCAAATAGATTATGATGAAAATTACCTTGTTAGCTTCATTCCACGGTAGAAATCCGAGATTATGTGAGCGGTGCGGTCTCGATCCCCATTGCTGATCGTACGATAACATGAGATAGTCGTTCTTGTCGTAGCAACACTGTTGTCCAGCACCTTCCAAACTGAAAATCAATAGTTTGTCCCATTATAAAAAGATTAAAAAACTAAAAAGAATGATAGAAAATAACACCATTCACGTCAGTTTGTAAGTTCGTATTCGTGCCGCCATTTTTTTTCACTAGGTATATATTTATTAGAGATGGTCGTTAAATGATGGAACTGTTCATTTAGAACTGTTGTACTAGCAACTCACAAATTTCACTCACTAGGTCCCGAGATTTCATTTCCGTAATTAACACATAAAAATATTTCAAGACAGCTAAATATACAAAATTCTTTAAAATTAGGACCCACATATGACAAGAAAATGAAAATAAAAGTAAATGAATCATTCATTTGTACTTTCTTTTTTTTGGATACCGAAATGAAAATTTCACATACATATGAGAGCGAATTATAAAGATGCAAGGGAAACAGTTTTTTACTGCAAGTTAAAATATTTTAATTTTTTGCCTCACGCAGCGCATTTAAAAAAATGGTACACCTACCCTTTTTAGTGTGAATTATTGAATATTGTGTGAATATTAGTTTCAAAACTGATCTATGGCCTCGTTATCGCCGATCGTTTTAAATATTATTTGTGGTTATAAAATCCCTTTACAATTAAAATTTATTTACGTTTCATATAATTTATAAGGTACTTAATATATTTTATCACGTCTTTTATATTTTGACAGAGAAAATTCGTATTTGAGATCATAGATAAGTAAACAAAAAAAGATATTTATTTTTAATTATTCTTTTAAGAAGCTCTTCAATTCCATATTTCAAAACATTATAATCTCGGTGTTGTATGTCTACGTAATGGACACGAATCTACACAGCGTTTCATGTATCACCTAAAACATTAAACCTAATTGGATTACGAGGAAAACATACCTTGGGTTTCCACTCCTCACGCAATGAACAGCCCCCTTGTGGTAATAACACTTAGGATTCGCATCTTTGTCGCAGTCAAAGTCAGGCAAAAATCTACCCTTGTCGAGAAGGGCATGTTTCAGGGTGCAAGGGCAGAGGGGAAGATCGGCGGCAAAGTTCTTATAGTAGCGATCGCTCGTCAACCAATTGTTGCACATTTTTTCGGGCCATTTGCTTCCATAAGTTCGTTCCCATTGAGGGCCGAAATACCATCCCAATGGAATCGGCTTACTCCACAAAACTCTGAAAATAAAAAGTATTGAAATAGAAAGATTTGTGGCGGTACCTGTCTAACCCTGTGCCATGCACCTATCTTCTGACCCAGAGATTTGTTTATATGAACACAATAAAAATCTCTGCCGTAAACATAAGAGAACAAAGGAGTCGAATACGGAGGCGATGCTACACCAGTAGAGTGCCTGCCATAACATCAGGCAGACCTGCATCGCGTAAAATCAGAATTTCTCTGTTCCATATTTACCTTCCTTGCTCGTACACTTTCACTGGCTCCCGAAGCTTAACTCGGAGAAAAGTAAACATCAACAATACAACCATTTTGCTCGTCCATTCCATCGAACTTCGAATCTTTCCTAAAGATTTGTTGATAAACTATTTGTGTACCGAGAAAGGACTGTATCAAGATTGTAATTTTTCAATTATTCCACAATCAATCAAAACCATATTATATTTTTAAACAATCAATAGTAACAATAACGAAGTGGAGGGTTGTGTATTAAGTATATTTATAGGATCAAATAATAACATAAAAAAATCTTATTTATTTCATCACGCGCATAAAACTATCGGAAGGATCAAATTACTTAGGTAGCTAGCCAGGTTTTTTTAGCTCATCGTTCAACAAATTCGGTGATTTTTATTATTAGTGTTTATTCAGAGTCATTTTAGTAATAGCTAATTAGTTTAGGGTGAATTTTAATGTTTTAAAAATAAGAACAAATATGGAAGGTATTGGCTCAATCAATTAAAAAAAAATGGGATTTCTATTCATTTATCGCTATGTATATACTTGCTAGGAATTGGGATGCCCTCGATTCCAAGCAATTAAGGCATAAGGAAAAGCACTGAATTATAGTGTCTGTACAGTAATGTATATTAAACAAGATGTGTGTCATAAGTCATAACTCAATTACGTGTACGAAACATCTTAAGCACCATCCGCTGGGAAAGAACCGAATAAAATAGGTAGGTAACACATTTTTTGATAATTAAATTAGACTTACGGAGAAATGTGATAACCCGTATTATCTTGAGGGTTAGTCAAATTAATTTGAATAAATCCAAATTGCATGTCATTCGTTAGGATATTATCCCTCAGTCGATAGTTGCCAGGGGCAATCGTGTATTCTCCCTTATTTTGGACTCCTTCTTCTAGAATATCTATAAATTGCAATTCCGGTTTGATTTTAGTCTCCTTATATCCCCAGACAGAAATTCGAACGCCGGCATTCATATTAGTGGTTAAATTGTACGCGTTCCATGAAATTTTGATTTGGGCAGGATTCTTTTCGTGGACATCATTGGTCTCGAAGAAAATGCGCTCTGTGGCGGTGGCAGGAGTTTCTATAAAGATAAATATGGTTAATTATTTAATTTTATTTATTTATTTAATTTAGTGACAAACACAGGTAACAAAAATATTCTTAATACTTTTGTTGCCTTTACAATTCTGTAAGATGTAAATTAAGCGTCAATCTTTTGAATCACACGCAGCACTAAGGATTTTCGTTGATATTTGCCGCTTTCAATGAGACAAAATTACTGCATAGGTGTCAATACATTATGGCGCAATTTAAGTACCTCCTATAGTTCGTTCTTTTAGGCCCGGTTGTTTCAAATTCGATCAAAGTAAGCGTAGAGTTTAAACTGAAATTTTACGTTCTCCACCAATCAGACGATCCGTTTTCGTAAAAATCTATGCTTTTATCGACCGCTTACTTTGATCGAACTTGAAACAACCGGGCCTAGTTGTGTAGTTTTTCGATCATGGAAACAGTACCTATTCAGTTTTATTTTCCATTTTATTTATTGTAAGTATTTATATAATATAGTAAATAACGATGAATGAATGGTTTAATAATCGCGAATCTAAAATTAAATACTAAAAATATATTACTACAGTATAACAGATTGTTAGTTAACTTTGTAAAAACCACTACCAGATTTAACCGGCAGACCTAAAATAGTAGTGGTTTTTACAAAGTTAACTAACAATCTGTTATAATGTCTAACCACAAAGTTAATGCTTTAAATATTAATAATATTAATAACAATATATTACTACGGCTGAATTATGTTCATCAAACGATCCGTAAGCAAATGTAGGTATTCAGAATTTTACGTTTTAATTTTAAAATATATAATGACCCAGGTCAATTATTTTATTGACCGCTTTAATCAATATATTTAAAATCGATTTGAGATGTTTTTTGTACAGGTGCAATAGATTTGTGTCTGAACGTTAGGTAGGTACTATGAATTAACATCAACTAACATAACACTAGGTACATACCAACGAAGAATTTCCCTTTCCATTTGTAATTTTCCGTGTTGATTGCAACTTCAAACCTCACATATCCTTCAGCCATGAGTGGTGGTTGTACGCATATGGCGCGGTTAGTGTCCACAACGAGACCGACCACATCTTCCGTGTCGAACCGACAGCTGATGCGGTCAGACATCTTGAAGAAGCAAGGGCCAGTGATGTTGACAATGGTGCCACCTAACATGTTACCACTTTCGGGAGCGAAAACCAGAGGCAGATTTGCACCATCTACGGATTATTATAGCACGTGAGTATCAATTTCATACATTATATTTCAAAATCAGGGAAGATGGCGGAGTTTAATTCATTTTTACAAAGATTCTTACGAAAACAAACACAAAAAAATATATGCCGTAATAACGTTATAACGTTAACAAATTAATCTGCAGTGGGGTTAACAAACTAAAATTTGGGGATCGCGGCATGGTAGGTATGTCAGGATGTCTCTTAGCCAGTAGCAAAAACTTTGCAAGTGGATTACCGCCTTGATAATGAGTCGAAAATGTTCAAGCAACCATGATTTAATATTAATAAGTACCTACGCAGTATGCAATATCAAAGTTTACATTTTTTTTCAATACTTCTGACTTATGTTTTGCAAAAAGTTGAACTATCATTGCAGTCACATATATCGATTATGAAAAATTCATTCGCTTCAATACAACTCAAGTAAAATGATAAAAACCTTGTTAAAAAAATATTTTTTCAATTTTTGCAAGGTTTTTATGATTTTATTCGACTTGAATTAAAGCGAATGAATCGATGTAAGTTACTGTAATGATAGTTCACCTTTTTGCAAAATATAATTCAGAAATATTGAAAAAAAAGCGAACTTCGATATTGCATATCTCCACGACTATTGATAGGTCATGGTTGCTTGAACATTTTCGACTCATTATCAAGACAGGAATCCTTCTGTAAAGTTTTTGGTACTAGCTATGAGACACTCTTAATAGGTCGAACAGGCAGATCAATAAAAACTAGATTTAAAAAACATAAAAAGTCCCTCAATAATAATAACTTTTCAGAATATTCTAACTATTTTATAGAAAGCAATCACACATTAAACAATACAAATATACACATCCTACATAAACAGACATACAGAAAACGAAATTATTTAGAAACATTTGAAATTCATAAAAACTTAAACAAACGAAATAATATCATCAATAATCAAATCTTCCACTTCACCCCTTTGCACAATTTTCCCACTCTCCCAACACCTAGATTACCCTATACGCAACCTGTATACATCCTCCCATAGAGTCCACTCTTACTGTCACTCACCCAAAGAAGTAAATCCACGTTTCCGAAACATGTATTAGTGATATATGTACATATATGATTAGCTTGTTGTGTCTTATGGTTACGACTCTCGCCTCGTGATCTTTAGGTCGCGGGTTCAAACCTCACTCCAGACCAGCAAGTTAGTCAGTCCTATTTTCATAGCATAAGCGTTTAGCTTAGTTTGAAAATGTTAAGAATATTGATGTGACACGTATTCCGTGTTCGCATCTCTATTTTAAAATATATATACGTATATACAGGGTTATTTGGAAAACATTAATAACCTCGCAGGACTATGTTCCTGCTTTGATTGTGAGTCGAAAATGTTTAAACAACCATGACCTAATATCAATAGTTATGGAGATATGGGACATCCAAATTTGCATTTTTTTCAATGTTTCTGACTTATTTTTTGGAAAACGTTGGACTGTCATTATAATAACTTATATCGATTACGAAGAATTCATTCGTTTCAATACAAGTTAAATAAAATAGAATTCCAATTAGAATTCGAAGGTTTTTATTATTTTATTTGACTCATATTCAAGGGAATGAATTTTTCATATTCGATACAAGTTACTGTAATGACAGTCCAACGTATTACATAAAATAAGTCAGAAATATTGAAAAATATGCAAACTTTGATGTCGCATATCTCTATAACTATTGATATTAGGTCATGGCTGCTTGAACATTTTCGACTCATAATCAAGGCAGGAATACAGTCCTGCAAGGTTATTAATGTTTTCCAAATAACCCTGTATGTATATATATTCTCAAATAATATTAGTTGAAAAACACAAAATAGTGTTTTTATTCATAATTATTAAAATGGTAAGTAAAAAGTAAACGAGACCATATTCAGCTATCTAGTGCGCATATTTTTTATTTTACACTTTTTCATCTTCAAAAAGTAGGCACCTCGCAGCCTTACCTATATCCTTATTGCACGTTCCCAGCATTATCTTTTCGTCTATCCGGAAAATATGTCTTCCAGGCATTTGATTAGCGTATCCTCTTTCCGTCAAATCTCGTAACACCGACGATTGCGAATAAGGCGCGTACTCGAAGCTCTGAGTTCCGTTTCCGGCGTTGAAACCAATCTTAAAAAAAAAACTCACATTTAATATGAAAACGATTGTCATGTGCCACTTGGTGCGATTAATAATATGAATATATTAAAGAAAACACATTATTATCGTGAGGTTGCAATTTCAGAACAAATTTAAACAAATTTTTATTAATCAGTTAGAAAAGACACACAAAAAAATCAAATTAACGAAATAATATTTTAATTGCTACCGGGATTCGAACCAAGGGACCTCCACTCTATCCGGGGATGGCGCGTTATCCAATTTCGCCACGGCAGTTTGGTAAGGTAACGAAAAATTTTCGACCGTATATGTAGTCTCTTTTTAATTGATTAACATTTTTATTCCATTTTTAAAGAAATTCAATTTTTTGTAATGCAATAGTCACAAATACCTTTGTGTATCTACCAAAAATTAAAATTAAAAAAATAATTTCTGGCGTCCTCTAGCGCTCATTTTGAATTTATACTTCTTTCTTAAGAACAACAGTTCTTATTAGTGACAATATCAAATTTGAAAATGGTGTTATGAAAATTTCATATGCTCCAGGCGCTTTGATTGTAGTTTATCTATTTTCTCCGTGAAATATTTAATGTAAATCTGTTTTAAACATTACTACCGTCATGGAATTTAATGCCCTGACGTAACACTGTCATTGATGGCAATTCTAGTTTGTGTACCTTAAATCGGAACATAGTTATATATGTTCCAAAGCACGGTATACAACACAGCAGTTACGTCAGTTTTTATGTATGCCAAAGGAGTATAACTGCTAATGCGCGTACATAAGTAGGTATACGCTACGATTTTTTTTAAATGTGATTCTTACAAAAGCTGGCACTCCCCCCTCTCCCCCGGTTGTGTCGCCACCAGCTTCGGTGTGACTGCTCCATTGAAGTTCGGCATAGTTGAAGATGGCGTAGGTATACACTTCGTCAGTGGCTAGGACCATTTGGAAGGTGTTGGTCTGAAATCAGTAGCAAAAATGAGACTATCGAAGAATATTAATTTTTCACAGACTTCGTGATCACATTTAGTTTATCAACTGTCATTACGGTCTGTGTAATGATTTCACAGAGAAACTCTAGAAAATCAATATAAAGGATGTCTCATAGCTAGTAGCAAAAACTTTACAGGCGGTTCCCTTCCTTGATAAAGAGTCGAAAATATTCAAGCAACCACGGCCAATCAACAGTTACGGAGATATGCATTATCAAAGATTGCATTTTTTTTCAATGTTTCTGACTGTTTTTTTTTGTTAAAAATTGAACTATCTCTGCAGTAACTTATATCGATTATGAAAAATTCATTCGCTTCCATAAAACTCAAGTAAAATGATAAAAAACTTGTAAAAAAATATTTTTTCAATTTTTGCAAGACTTTTATGATTTTATTCGACTTGTATTAAAGCGAACGAATTATTCATAATCGATTTAAATTACTGTGATGATAGTTCAATTTTTTGCAAAAATATATCAGAAATATTGAAAAAAAAATCAAACTTTGATATTGCATATCTCCGTAACTATTCAATATTTCTGACTATTTCTTGCAAAAAGTTGAACTATCACTACAGTTACCTCGATGATGAAAAATTCATTCGCTTTAACACAAGTCGAATAAAATGATAAAAACCTTAAAAAATTTAAATATATTTTTTTAGTATCAGAATTTAATTTAATTAGAATTAAAAATTGAAAATAGTAAAGCGAAGGCAGCAATATCATAAACACAAAAAACCTGTCACTATTCTCTGATGAGGAAATTTCTCTGTAATCTATGAAACATATCTTATTGGAAATAAGTTTTTAAAAACAATTGCCACCTCAGTCTTCCTTTAATATACGTGTATAAATAAATACTAAACTTTTAAATATGGATACCAAATAGTGGACATTGGTGCTTTTGCTATTTACATAATTTTATACTGCCTTCTTTGCTATTTATTTATTTATTATTTTTATTTATTATTAATTAATGCCCTATAGGACTTTTACAATAGATAGGTATAGTGTAAATTAACATAATAGGTATATAGTTTAGAGAAGAGAAAAAAAACATAATACATGTAAACATAGTAATGACAAATTGAGAAGAAAATACTTAGAATACAGATACAAACAAATAATGATAAATATAATATACAGTAAAAAGCAAGAAGCATAAGAAAAACATAATAATATAGAAATTTAAAAACAAAAAAAAAGTAATAATGTAGAGAGAGAAGATATAGCACAAGCTTTGAAAGTCATAATATAATAATAAAATATACATACATACAAATCAATTTTTATGATGTTTGCTTTGCTATGATGTTTCAGTCTAAAATCGACATCAACTCTCACTTTAGTATGAAGCGGCCATTTGAATATTGCTGCCTTTGCTTTTAATAGTGATTCGGAAACATAGTTTTGATAGGGATTGAGCTATATTTCCTGTAAAATCTCGAATTCGATACACCCTAAATTAATTCTCGGTGACTGTATTCAAACCTTTTTTTTTTTTTTGCTTTTGCTTTTATTCTCCTCATGTAATATAGATATTCAGTACAATAAAAGCATAGATTAACTGTATTTCCAAATTTACTAAAAAGTATATTCTGCAATTGACACAAAATGTGTTTACTTTGCACTTTGATAATATTTTCAGACTATCCATCGGAGCAATCAGACTGATTTGATTTGTGATTAACGAACTGCTGATAATCGGTAGATATATTTAAAAACAAATTGCATGCACTTACTATCTATAAAATAAGCGCTTTGCTAATTTTGTTATCGTACGTGTAGGTAGGAACATGTAAGCAATCGTATAAATTTTAGCGTTAAATCAAACAGCTAGATAAACATATAAACTAGTCATTAATTAATACATCGTTATGGCGTACTAAAAAACTTCATTACCTACTGTGATTTAAACAATGAATTTTGTATCAATCAATGTAAAATATAGATGTCTCACAAAGACGAAACTGTATTTATATGGAAAAGTAGGTATAGAAGTCTTTTGGGTGTACACAGGGCTTACGACCTATCGTACGGTTGGCTTATGTGATCACTTTACACAATGTAACGTTCGCCATTTCCAACCATGATAGAATAGCATGTCTACTAATTTTTGGAAGTTGTACCTATATATTTAAATTATACGCCACGTTTCACATATGAGTTGCGCGGCCGGCACCAAAGCTTTTTCATTCCCCTTAAATGACCACAGATGTCGCTTCTTCTTCTTCTTCTCTCCTGGCGTTTCACCACGGGGTGTTCTTGCCATAAAACAAGTGTGTTTCTTCGTTGGCAACGGGTGTGATAGTTGCGTTTTTTTTTCTCTTTTATTTTAGTAATTTAAATTGTAAACGATTCATTTTAGGATAAACATTATTTTGTGTGGATGATTCAATTCTATTAGTAATGGAAAAGGATATGGGGTACGTAATGTTAGTTTATTTAATTTTTATAGATTTATACCGTTAGCTTTTAGGAATCTTGTTAGTAATTTTAAAGTGATTTGATCATTGAAAAATAATAGGGTTGGGATAATGAGACATCTATATTGATTTTTTGGAATTTTTGTTAGAAATATACTTTATCTGTGTAATGAAATTTGTTTTGGATATTGATTTTTGAAAATACAGACATTATTATGTACGCATTGTTGAGAAATAAGACATACCTTGAAGAGCGCATTGTCGATTCCTCCCGCAAACGACATATTTTTCCAAGTTACGATGGCAGAGTGCTTCGGCTTGAAGTCTGACGCTCCGATGACACCGGTTCTTATATCCCACGTCAGTCGCTCCCTCATCTCTATACCCGCCTGGTCCGTTCTTCCTTGGAGGTCCCTCTCCATCCTGAAGTACACTCCTGGCTTTCTCTGGTCGATGTCTTCGGTTCTCACGGAGCCTATGCGGCACTTGCTGTAGAAGATCCCGATAAACGAGGGGTCGCTCTGGGCCGGCCAGTCCTTGACCGGGAATGTCAGGGGGTATGTATAGTGGGATGGGGGATCACTGAATTCCAAATAACCGTGCATGGAAACCTGATGAAGAAAATTTTTATTTATTTATTAAAGTCATATCATATTACATAATTTGAAGCCGTCCCTATAAAAAGGGTCTATATAGTACCTACATCAGGTCAAAAAGTGATTTTATTATTTTAAAATGATCTATATAACAGTATGCACCATGTGCGGTATTTATTTTCCATGATTTCAACTCAATCTTGCCGAAATTTGACCTCAAAAGTTACGAAGCTATCGTGGAAAAAGAGTCTATATTCCTCTAAATTCATCTGGTAGTACAGTAGCCGGCAAACATCTTGAAATTTTACGGCGTAGTGGGGGGAAGTTTGCGCATGTACCATTCCACCAACGAGACCCAAATTTTGTCTTCTGCGCATTCCCCCACTACGCCAAAAAATTTCAAGAAGTTTGCCGGCAACTGTAGTAACAAATATGACGATATAGATGAAATACGACAGTTCCAAGATGTCACTAGGATTGCTTAATTAACATAAAAACAATGAAAACATAAATAAAAGGCAAGTGAATTTTAGAAAACAGAAAAATCGGAGATTCTGGTTATTTATTTCACAGAGTGTTTTTCCTCTCTCCTGTAAAATTTTGTTTTTGCATATAGACCCTTCTTAAAGGGACGCCTTCATTTCATGAATACAGTAATACATTCATACAATAAAAAACGTTTTACTAGCCATAAAAGAGCTGAAGCTCTTGCTTATGGGAGGAGTAATCACATCAGTTCATTTCATGGATATTTAAAATTGTAATAATAAAGTGTTAAGAATATTGAGAAACAATATTCTTAACAAACCTTCATCCGGCCAAATCACTATCCGTTTCATCTCTAATATATATCCAAACTTTTTTCTTCTTTTTTGCACACGTCGATTGATACAAACTCGAAACAATTAGGAAATTTATTTTTATATTTTGTACATGAATTATTATTTATTAAGTAAATGAATTGCGTACTGAAAAAAGCTAATATTTTTTTTTATATATTTATTAATTTTTTGATATTTATTACATTATATATATGCCAAACTGCACAGCAGTTTCACTGCATTAATTATTATAAAGTTATAAAAGTTGCTCTTTCTAATGTAGTGTTATGGATGTTTGTTTCTTTGTGTGAAATAACTAACTAACTAACTAACCATCACGCCGTTTCCCCGCAGGGGTAGGCAGAGAGGATTGAACGCCACACTCTTCTATTCTGGCACACCACTTTTGCTTCGGCCACATTCATACATCTTCTCGTACACGTTCTACGGTTGTTGCGGCTTTTAACAGGGCCATCCTCAAATACTTGTAGTACCTGATCGTGCCAGGTCTTTCGCGGACGCCCTCTATTCCTGTTGCCTTCAATATTTGCCTCATATATTTTCTTAACCATCCTTTCCTCGTTCATACGTTCCACATGACCAAACCATCTCAGCACTCCTTTCTTTATTCTATCTACCACTATTATATGAAACAAATTAAATAAAAGACAACTAACATTTTTAAAATACAACTACCGCCATCTATTAACGACCGCAGAAAGTTTTTTGGATATATACCAAAAGTAAAAATCAAGCCTTACACATCATGATATATTAGGTCCATACATATGAAATTGGTGTTAAGTATGGGAGGAACATATAGCCGATTTTTTTTTATTATAATATATTTATTTAATCAAAGTATGTACCATTGCTATCTATGCACTTTTGCCATCTCATAGGTAGTTCATCGATCCCTTTACTAAAAAAACCATTCGGACGGGAATCAATAAAATCTTTGAAGGCGGTTTGGACTGCCCCATCGGAGTTGAATTTTTCCTTTGCAAGAAGTTATCCAAATTTCGAAAAAAATGGTAATCTGTTGGGGCAAGGTCCGGAGAGTACGGTGGATGTCTTAGACATTCCAATTGAAGCTCCTCTTATTTGGTAGCCGTCTGTTGTGCAGTGTGTGGTCTAGCGTTATCATGAAGCAGCAGTGGCCTAGAGCGATTAACCAGCCTCGGTTGTTTAGCAGCTAGCTTTTCCATCATGGTTTGCAGTTGCTGACAATAGACATCTACCGTAATCGTCTGGCCAGATTTAAGAAAGCTGTAGTGAACGACACCAGCACTAGTCCACCAAACGCTCACAAGTAACTTTTTTGGAGTCAATTTTTGCTTGGGGCATGGTTTGGCTGTTTCGGCAGGGTTCAGCCATTGCGATGAGCGCTTCCGATTATCGTACAGGATCCACTTTTCATCACAGGTAATGATTCGATTTAAAATCCCTTCATTATTGTGCCGGTTGAGTAATGCAACGCAGCAATCAACGCGCGTTTGTTGATTTGCTTCACTCAATTCGTGAGGTACCCACCTTTCAAGCCTTTTCACCTTACCAATTTGCTTCAAGTGGATTAAAACAGTTTTATCACTAACACCGCAGCCTGCAGCTAACTCGGATGTGGTTTTGCGATGGATCCGCTTCCACAATAGCCTTCAATTCTTCATTATCAACTTTGGTCTCCGGCCGTCCACGGGGCTTGTTCTGCAGGTCGAAATTTCCAGAACGAAAACGTTGGAACCAAAAACGCACTGTGTTTTCTTTTGCGGCACCGTCGCCATACACATCATTAATCCTTCGAGCCGTTTCTGCAGCACTGGTGCCACGGTGGAACTCGTACTCGTAAATAACGCGATACTTCAAGTTTTTCATTTTGTAAACTGAGTGACGCAAAGAAAAAAACAATTGAGGAAAAAACAAATGAATTATAATTTTCAAAACACAAATACATGAGTAAATAGCTGTATAAATTTGGATTTGGAATTCCTAACCAAAGAGAAGATATTTGAGATCAAATTTGCCAGTACGGCAAAACGCCAATTTCTTACGTAAGGACCTAATATATTCGCGGATATATATCCTCGAACCCTGCACACAAGACTCAAAAAAATGACTCACTCTGGTGTAGTTGAATCTGAATCCGTAGAAAGGCAACTGGAAATTGAAGTTCTTGTGAATCTGAGGAGTTGAAGAGTGGATATCCCTCTGATAGTCCCCGAGGTTCTCATCTCCGCCTTGGTCGTAGAATGGGTACAGGAACCTGGACCTGATGGACTTTAGTCTCGTCTCTGTGATGACGTAGGGCTGGCCGTTCACGCTGTAGCTAGTGGACGGAGCCACTCTGCCGTCGATGTGGGCTGTAAGACAAATCGCATTAGTCAAAGCATAATAAATAAAGAAAAATAACAAAATTTAAGAGGATCATTTTATGAGAATGAAAATCATTTATTTATTTATTAAATTTTTCGTCATGTTTCTAAAATCCTCCCTAAAGTTTCACCCCCTAGATAAAATGGGGGTAAAAATGCAAAATATCAAAAAAAAATTGAATTTGAAAGCAATCCATTTACCCAGGATTATCTACTAATTTAGAATGTATTAAATTTGAGATTTTATAGGAAATTTTATTATATTTTTCTATTTATTAGGAGACATTAACAGGATAATCGGTACATGATACTCTAATAATAAAACATTATAAATGAAGCCTATGCCCATTATCCCAATTACAGGTGTCTTCGGCACGCTCTAGCAACATGGATGTGTATCTTATACATTTAGTGTATGAATGTAGTGTAATCTTATAAGAATATGTAAATAAATAAGTGTTAATAAAACTATGGTTACACGTTCATAATTTTGTAAAGTTTAATTAGGTAGTATTAAGTATACCCTGACGAAGGAACGTTGTTTCCGAAACCGGTTGGTTTTTGCCAAAAATTAAGTGGTGATAAACTAAGTTAATTCGTTTAATTATATTCATAATGAATAACCACAAAGTAATAGCAAAATACGATAGTACATTATTTAGATATTTTTCTGCGTTTTAATACAATAATTTCGTCATTCGTTGCAATAATTCGTATTTTGTAGGTATTTCTTATCTTTGATGCGCACCTACCTAGACCTGTTAATCAAACTTTACAAACAAACAAAATGATCGATAAATGATAAAATTAATGATGCGTCATCATTCGTACATCCGAAGAGAACGTGTAAATGTATGAGACTTTGATCTCTCATCTCGGAGATTTGAAGCAGTTGCTCATTCCGCTCTACGAACAAATTATAACAGACAACGAATACAGCTCGTTACATACTCAACACTATACTGAGCTTTATTGTTTGGTAAATCAGGAAGATCTGGTTCACCTGACCTTAATATATGCAGAAACATAGTAATCATCAATTTTCATTGAGCTCCACACCTCTGCTAATACATTTACGGCTGACTTGAAATTGGATCTTCTAAATTTTCATTAACTTTAACGCCACGGTCGTCCAAATGAGACCCAAGATGGTCATGAGGCAATGTCAAATCAGCCAGTTCCCGACTGAGAGGAGCCATTCTGCGCTCTACTCGGTTATACGCACTTCTGCCAGGAGCATCTGTAGCTATAAACAATGCATCGAGATCATGTCGCTAAGAGTGTTGTATAGCAAACCTTATCCTACCCTCCAGACCCTTCGTCCCCCACGTCATAAAAAATAATTAAAGCAATGACCCACCCCCCTCTTTGGTGCTTACGTAATACTTGAATGGCCCCTATAAACAAAAAATGTTTAAAAAAAATCATACAGAGGCTGATAGATTCAAATTTAGATAATTTTACAAAGGCATTGAATTTTATATCGAAACAGAATGAAAACATTTAAAAAAATCCACGAACTTTAAGCATTAAAAGTAGTAAAAATAGAGAAGTCCTGCGAATAGATCAACAGAATGAAAGAAAAAATAGTTGACAATGAACAACTACGGTACTCGATAAACAAATACGGCCGTATCAAAAATTGTGAATAACTTAACATTTGTTTACGTTTTAGAGCTTTCTGATTGCCTGAGTTTATTAATTTCAAATCTGTCAAACTTAAAACGTCAAAATTGACGGCATTATAATGTTATACAATAAATGTCAAGATAAAAAAATAGTAATATTGCTATTTTCAGAATACGGTTGGTAGTCTGAAGTATTGCTTGCCGAGAAATTAGGAATTCAAATAAACTCTAATGATGTGGAATCTACATGTCGGTATCTTCGCGAAGATTAAGGGCCTGTTGTTTGATCAGAAGTTAGAGTAATAGTTAAGCAAAAAGCATAGATTTTTACAAAAACGGGTGTATTGATTGGTGGAGAACGCAAAAATCTATGCTTTTTTCTTAACTATTACTCTTACTTCTGATCAAACACGCCATTAGTCCTAATATAATTGCCACTATGTGTAATAAAGAAAAGATAAAGGAAATTTTAACATACAAAAAGAAACGCACAACAGCAGATGAAATTGCTGGAAAGAGCAAATATAAAATAAATTGTCACGGGTCGTAGCCTTAGGAGACAAATGAAAACACTGGAAATTAATTAGCTATCTATTATTAATTGGTGATGAATCAATTTATTAAATGGAACAGTAACTTAACATGATTGGACTTAATTCTGTTCTTTAAATGACGTGTTAGTATCCCTATTTAAAAAAATGTCACAATCTCCCTAACCACCCCCTCATTGTCTCTACCACAAAATGGGCAAAACTGTTCAAAATCAATAGGGTAATTTCACATTTTACGGATATCTATGAAAATATATGAAATAGATTCAGAAAAATAAATTATATTTTGTAACTCAGTATGGATGGTGTGCGACAATGTTTCCGTTCATATTTTTTTATAATAAAAATCTAAAAAAGCACCATTCCATTAAAACGCGATATGTCGTCATTTTGCAGGAATTATAGATAAAGCATATATGTACCTATATTCTATGATAAAAAGCTTCCAATTCCAATTTGAATTTGTTTAGGGTTTTTATTATTTTATTTAACTTTTAATGAAATAAATTAATTTTACTTAATCGATATTAGTTGCTGTAATGATACTTCAACGTTTTGTGAAAAAGAAATCAGAAATATTTAAAAAAATTCAAACTTTGATACTACATAACTCCATAACTATTGATATTACACCCTGTATGTAAATTTATTTAATTATTTGTGATGAAAAACAAATAAACCTGCCACACATGTGGGTTGGTTCTAAGGGCGATAAAAATTATAGACATTTGTTTACGCTGGATCTTTTTTACTGACCGATAGTATCAATATTAAGCATCGTTTTGGTGCACTTAAGGCGTCTGATACACATGCTTCTTTAGTGGCACGTGAGCATGCGCAATATCGACTTTGACAGTGACATGTGTGTACGCACATTGCTAGAAATGAGCATGCCACTGTCATTCACCATAGAGAAGGGGTATCTTTGGAGCATGTGTGAACAGACTTGCTTATTTATGAGCATGCTTATGTCATTCGCGGGCTTCGCGGCTAGTATTATCAAACATTACTTTTCGTGACTTTTATAGGAATCACGAATGTCTGCGGAATACTCGGTCACCGTTGTGTAAAAATATTCAAATCTTACAATAAAAATTATATAAACTAAAATCAAAAATGTGCGGATGGAAACTCGGGAACTTTTTTGATTTATTGGTTCACTTGAATTTTCTATTTCAGTTTGCAAAGTTTCCATTTTGAACAAGAGCGTCTCTATTCTATGACAAGAGCATGCCACTAATAAGCATGTGTGTTTGATTGTTAGCTTTGGGCATGCTTATTTATGAGCATGCCACTAATAAGCATGCCAGTAATGAGCAAGTGTGTACAGTTGTTAGGGCATGCTTATTAGTGGCATGCTCATTAGCATGCCAGTAAAGAAGCATGTGTATCTGTACCTTAAGTCATCTATGATCGTGTCGTGGATTGGATCCTTTTCGCGTAACTACGTGCAATTGTAACATTCATATTTTTCGATTAGTTTCAGACTCCTGGATAAGTATACCAAGATAGCCGTTACAGGCATAGATACGTGGGATTGTACGAGTCGACATCACCTCGCCCAAGATAAGATATGGTTGTCGTAAACGTATACATTACCACTACTGGTTTTAGAGCCGACTTTTCACATTTATCACAAAACTTTTGTGCAATGCCTGAAATATTTTTCGTCAAGCAAGGGAACTGCTCTGCCTATTGCAGTCTAACTTGCTTGTAATGTGCCGTTCCGGCGGTAACACGACACAAGTATCTACCCAAATAGACTGCGGGATTGATTGCCCCGAGACACGTTGCCGGAGAATTTAATTAAATTTAATTTAAACATTGGAAAGATAAAATACCGAACATTGATAATAATATTTAAATATACAGGGTACCAGAGCTTGCAGCAGAAACTTGGCTGGTAGATTCCTGCCTACGTTATGAGTCTAAAATGTTCAAGCAACCATGACCTAATATCAATGGTTATGGAGATATGCAGTATCAAAGTGTGCATTTTTTTCAATATTTCTGACTTATTTTTTGCCAAAAGTTGAACTATCATTTCATTGACTTTCCTTTGTCCATTAAGAAAAGTTCATTCCCTTTAATACAAATCGAATAAAATGATAAAAACCTATCAAAAATTGTTTTTATCATTTTATTTAAGTTGTATCGAAGCAAATGAATTTTTCATAATCGATATAAGTTACTGTAATGATAGTTCAACTTTAAAAAATAAGTCAGAAATATCGAAAAAAATGCAAACTTTGATATTGCATATCTCCATAACTATTGATATTAGACTGGAACATTTTAGACTCACAACGTAGGTAGGAATCTACCGGCCAAGTTTCTGCTGCTAGTTCTGGTACACCCTGTATATAATCTAAGTATTATACTGTAACTAGCCATAAACCGTCAAAAATGAAGGACATTTCGTGATAGAATTTCAGTTTTACATTTATTGGTTATTTATTTATTTATTCGGAAATATAACAGATACAAGTATATACTGACATATATGAATAAGAACATGAGTCATCAGAGTCCAACATATTCACTTGTGTCCTAACATACTTCACGTAGAAACAATTTATAAAAGTATAAACAATAAGAAGAACAAATTAATAAATAAAAGTAGCAATAGAATGGAAAAAGTGAATATAATGAAATAGTAATGAATAATAACACAAAGAAACGATTATAATGAAGTTATATTATAATGAAAATAAGTGACAATAAGAGACTATAAAACAAAAACATAATTAGATACCCATGGTTATTTTAAATTTTAATGTCCTTACGATGTATCAAAGCACATAATTGTGTTCTACAATTTTTTTATAAAATATACAGGATTATTTGGAAAACATTAATAACCTCGCAAGACTATATACCTGCCTTTATTATGCGTCGAAAATGTTCAAGCTATCATGACCTAATATCAAAAGCTATGGAGATATGCCACATCAAAGTTCGGATTTTTTTCAATATTTCTGACTTATTTTTTGTAAAACGGTGGACTATCATTACAGTAACTTATATCGATTACGAAAAATTAATTTGTTTCAATGCAAGTTAAATAAAATGAAAAAAACCTTGAAAAATTGGAAAACATTCCAATTGGAATTCGAAGGTTTTTATTATTTTATTTGACCTGTGATAAAGGGAATGAATTTTTCATATTCGGTATAAGTTACTGTAATGATATTCTAACGTTTTACAAAAAATAAGTTGGAAATATAGAGAAAAAAATGCAAACTTTGATGTCGCATATCTCCATAATTATTGATTTTAGGTCGTGATAGCTTGAACATTTTCGACTCATAAAATCATGATAGGAATATAGTCCTGCGAGGTTATTAATGTTTTCCAAATAACCTTGTATAAATAGTCAAATGACTAGTGACTAAAATAGTCGCACTCACTTATGACTCAATTTCCGGGTACTGACGACCACTGTCACTGATAAAATTAAACTTTTTACGAGTTTTTTGTTTGTAGAGTGTCCTAGAATTCGGTCATGCGTACAAAATGTAAAGAATTCGTTTCTAAATAGGTAGTAAATATACAAATAAATATGTACCAACATGCATGTATGTGCACACATGCACACAGTGGCGTAACTAAGCCAATGCAGCCAGTGCGGCTCATTTGGGACTGTCGGCCGTATTCTGAAAACAGCAGTATTACTATTCTGTATCTTGACAGTTAATGTATAACATTATAATGCCATTAATGTTGACTTTTTTAGTTTAAAAGGTTTGAAATTAGTAAATTCAATCAGAATCAGAAAGCTTAGTTATTCAAAGGCTTATGATAAAGTTATAAGAGGAAGGTTATGGAAAGTACTCTCTAGTTACAAGGTGAACAGTAAACTTATACACGCAGTTGCATCCCTTTAGGAGGGATGTTGTGTATGTGTAAAAATCAATGGATCATTCAGACCATCGTTTGATATTACAAAAGGTGTCAAACAGGGTTGCGTAATATCTCCATGGCTATATCATATAATATCTCCATATTCAACTTGTATATGGATAATTATGTGAAATAACTGGAATGTATGAATGTAGGAGCGAAAATGAGTGATTTGATTGTATGCTGTTTATGAATGTAAACAAGTCAAAAGTTATGGTATTCGAGAAAGAGGAAAGTAAGACAATGTGTGAAATACTAGTAGGCAATGAATGTTTGGAACAAGTAGATGAGTTTGTGTACTTGGAAAGTATGTTCGATAGAAGAGGGAAGGTTGAGAAAGATATCGAGAGGAGGGTGACTGCGGGGAATCGGGTGAACGGTGCTTTGAATGCAATAAATACCAACACTGATGTATGGAAGTGAAGCCTGGAGCTGGCAGAAGAAGAACGAAAGTAGTGGAGATGAGATCCCTTAGACGTGTGTGTGACAAATCCATTTATGATAGAGAAAAGAATGAAGATATTATGAATAATGTAAAGCTGATCTAAGCATAATTAATAGAATTTTAAAAAAGTGGTCGCTCAGGTGATTTGGGCATGTTGAGCGAATGAATGAAGAAAGAATGGTAAGAAAGATATATAACGCAAGTGTTGTCGGCGCCAGAAAGGGAGAGCGACCGCGGAAGACGTGGCACGACCAGATTAACCAGATACCGGAAGATGGTCCCGTTAGAAGTCAGGATAGAAGAATGTGGCGCTCTATCCTCTCTGCTTATCCCCACGCGGAAAGAGCGTGAGTTAGTTAGTTATTCACAATTTGTGAATATAAAAATATGTAAAAAACCCATCCATAAAAACCAAGTTTTTCATTTGTATTGTTTCCAATTTGATATTCTATCAACATAATTCCTCTAGCTTTAAGTTCATGTGGAAAATCTATCCATGTATATTATTATCCTTAAAACTAATATTGAAAACGTAATAATCGATATAGGGGGGCACGGCGTCGGCGAAACCGTCTGATCGGACCCATGGCTCGAGTCAGGCTAGTTGAAACTTCTCCACGCGTCGGGCTCCTTTCTCATTTGTATGGTTTCCAATTTGAAAAAACCGTTAAAATTTCGAAAAATCCAAAATTATACTATAATAAAACAAATAAACGAAAATTTGTTAGATCATTTTTATCGTCGCCGCGAGTCTGCCTGCAAAGTTTCAGCTCGATTGGATCACGGGAAAAAGGTTAAAAATCGATCCAAAGTTTTTTCGGCAGACAAACAGACGCTACGAGTTAAAAGAAAGGGAGTAAAAAATAATTTATACAAGTTAAGACTGATCCCTACTATAAAATATGTCGTATCCATATAAGGGTGATTTTTTTGCAGTGAATATTTTAAAGTGAGTATTTAGTGTATTGTATAATTAAGATTTCTGTTGTCATGTCACATCAAGATTTTTAACATCATTCCTAGATGCTTTTAGAATTTCGACTAGTTGTATCTACCCTTATACTAACGAATTTTTAAATATTTGTTTAATATTTTTATCAACGTCGGAACAGTTAAGAATTTATGTTTACACAAACTTTTTTTTTGCATTTATCTCTGTTACCTGCTTCAATATTACACATCGAGTAACATTCACCTGTATTTAATAACGTCAGTCCACTCCTTAAAATATTGTGATATCGGTTATCAATTCCGGCTGATAAAATATGTTGCCTGTAAAGTTTTGTGGATGATGATGTCACGGCTAATTTTAAAACTACAAAAATATAATAAGTAATAAAGAAATGAATGTTATATTTTTACTTTAACCTTACTTAGATAGATAATTTACTTAGATAGATACGTATTTACTTAGATTTTTATAAAAATCGGCAAAATCCATAATAATAGCTTCTGGGAAACCGGAAACAAGGCTAACCTAAACAGACTCCAACGACAACAAAATCAAATACTGGTCTATGTTATTAATATTATTAATACGTAAAGCATTAACTTTGTGGTTAGGTTAGGTTGTCATGCTTGTCTCTGACAAGATTAACACGCATGTGATAAATATTGGTGAAAGTTTAACAATATTATGGTTGTGGTGTATAGTGTTGTGAATATAGTAGTGTAGTGTTGGTCCGTTTTTACTAAGTTAAATAACATTCTATTACTGGTCTATGATTTGAAATACCTGACATCAACTGAAACGGCTTACCGAATAACATAGCAATTAAACGTTGGTAACATTACGAAAATCGAAACACTAAAACTCATTCACAAGCTAGCAAATGGCGAAATACAAGACGAAGACATTAAATTACACAAAATACACTAAAATCATCAACACTGCACTAGAACGGCACAATACTACCACATAACTAAAGCCAAAGACAATCACGACTAATTTGTAACGGATTAAAATTATACAACGACCTACCACAACGGACCAAACAATTGACTACTAACAATTTCAAAATAGAACTAACAAAAATGCTAAAACTCAATAAAAATAACAAATGACTGTGTCCTTATTATTATATCGAACTATTGTGTAAAATGTTATCCGTAGACCTTTCAGGTCTCTATCATATTTTAAATAAATAAAAAAATCGACGGGTAACCATCGGTACACTAAACCGTTAAATCTCTCTAAACTGGCCACAAAGCTTATGACCCGTATTATCTGGCCTAAGTGATAATTTTATCCAATGCAACCTTCACGAATTCCACCGTAAAAACATCCACACATGATAATATTTTTTTGAATCAGAATCAGAAAGCTTAGTTATTCAAAGGCTTATGATATAGTTATAAGAGGAAGGTTATTGAAGGTACTCTTTGGTTACAAGGTGAACAGTAAACTTATACACGCAATTGCATCCCTTTACGAGGGAAGTACTGTACGAGTATGTGTAAGAATCAATGGATCATTCACACCATAGTTTGATATTACAAAAGGTGTCAAACAGGGTTGCGTAATGTCTCCCTGGCCGTTCAACTTGTAGGTATATGGATAATTGTGTGAAAGAACTGGAATGTATGAATGTTGGAGTGAAAATGAGTGATTTGATTGTACGCTGTTTATGAATGTAAACAAGTCATAAGTGATGGTATTCGAGAAGGAGGAAAGTAAGACAATGTGTGAAATACTAGTAGGCAATGAATTTTTGGAACAAGTAGATGAGTTTGTGTACTTGGGAAGTATGTTCAATAGAAGAGGGAATGTTGATAAAGATATAGAGAGGAGAGTGACTGCCGGGATTAGGGTGAACGGTGCTTTGAATGCAATAATTTCTAATAGAAATATTTATACCGAGGTATATATTCGTTATGTCTTATTTCAAATATTTGAAGTGACTATGGTGTTGACATTTCATCCAAAGTGTAGATGATATTTTTTATTCAAAACTGAACAAAGGAGACTCCCCCAAAGTTTTAAATATTTAAATTGCTAAGTTAAGTAATATTTACTTTTTAATTTGTAAACTTACATGGCAAATCACGTTTTGCACACCTAACCCAGTTACGCTGGAATAAACTCATTAAAATAATTATTATCAATAAATAGGCACCAAAAAAGCACTAATCAATTTAATAACGAATTTAGTTTAGGTTAGGTTAGAATGAGCTACCTAGCATTATTGATGAAAGGTATGGATTGAATCAGTGACGCATTTCGATTGATTTTTAAGACCAGTTGCTCGCCCTCTACAAATTTTAATTGCCCCAAAACTAAAAAATATCCCTACTATTAAAAAAAAAATTAAAACCAAAAAACATTAATCACGCAGTACAGTAGGTAGTTAACAATACAGTAAACTTTTGATGGACACACATAGGTAGAACTCTTTCCATCTAAAAAAGACAATCGAATTAGCATGTGTAAGCCATGCATACGAGGCACATTGTTTCGTTGTGTTGGTGTTTATACCCATAAACACCAACACAACGAAACAATGTGCGCCGTACGCACGGCTTACACATACTAATTCGATCGTCTTTCTTAAACGGAGATACATGCATACGTTCTTGAGCGATCAATAGAGCCGTTAATTAACAATCAGTTATATTTGATTAATATTGATATTCCACGGTTTATTTAAGTATCATAAATTGGACTTCAATATTTAAGTGAATTATTTAGAACCTATCCATCCATCCATCCATCCTCAGCGTTACAACCCTTGGTGGGTCCTAGCTGCCCTCTAAGAAAGTTCTCCATGCTGCTCTGTCGCTGGCTGCCATTTTCCAGTTTTTCTGCCCCAGGGCCCGACAGTCCGCAACGACACCATCTAACCACCGCAGTTTTGGTCTTCCAACACTTCTTCTACCCATTGGGTCATTAAACAACACCCTTTTGGGGGGCTCCAGATCATCCATACGGTGCAGATGTCCCAGCCAGCGCAATCTGTTAATCTTAATGAACTTGACTAAGCTGACGTCCTGGTAAAGGTCATAGAGCTCGGTGCTGTACCTTTTTCGCCATGTTTGACCGCCATTAATAGGTCCATATATTCGGCGTAAGATTTTTCTTTCAAAATTGTCTAGTCTGTTTTCGTCGTGCTTAGTTAAGTGCGTGTCCAGGTCTCCGAGGCGTATGTTAAGACTGGTCTAGTTAATGTCTTGTAGAGCGTGGCTTTAGTTTTAGAACCTAACTAGATAATAATAGACTGTCATAATGACAGTTTACACAAGAATAGTTGATAAGGTACCTACTGGTATCGAATCAAATTATTATTGAACACATGAGAAATAAGTATCTACCTACGTTCGAGAGTAATATTTTTTCATTATAGGCCAATTGCCAGAGAATTATGAAACTATATTCTAACATACTTTATTAAAAGTGTGACCTATAAATAGCGAGATTTGTTTTAAAGGGTAAGAAATGTATTAGTATATTCATAAGTGTGCGTAAACGTAAGCAAAAGTAATAAGGACATTGAAGGAGGTAGAAATTAAGTTATGCATTATTTTCACATTTGCGTCCAAAGCGGTTTCCTTTGTTTGATAGTTGATATTAGTTCTCTTGGCTTATTCATGCCTCTTAATACCACCTTATCGGTACTATGATCAGCAGGAGATATTTAGAAAGGAGCCTACATCGATATAGGGCCGGTTGTTTCAAGTTGGATTAAAGTAAGCGCTCTTTTAAAGCATAGATTTTTACGTTCTCCACCAATCAGACGATCCTTTTTCGTAAAAATCTATGCTTTAATCGACCGCTTACTTTGATCGAACTTGAAACAACCGAGCCATAGTCACATTTCAAATGCCTGGAGCATTTTGATGGCGGTTTCTTTAATCGTCCAAACCTCGACTCAATACGCCAAGAAAACACGTCTTGG
This sequence comes from Agrypnia vestita, assembly GCA_016648135.1. Classification (NCBI taxonomy): domain Eukaryota; kingdom Metazoa; phylum Arthropoda; class Insecta; order Trichoptera; family Phryganeidae; genus Agrypnia; species Agrypnia vestita. The sequence goes on along the minus strand of JADDOH010007971.1, from coordinate 5,703 downwards.
TAATTGTCCATTTGGCAGGACATTTGTAAGTCATTTCAAATGAGTTTTTTTAAACCCTAGAAAGCTTTTGTTATTTTTTATACGATGTAGCTTTTTATTAGTCGATTCGAGTAATGAGTGGTTCATATATCGAAAATGGCGGCACTCACCAGCGTGACGTAGCCGTCCCTTGAGACGCCCTGTCGGTGACCGAGTCGTCACGGAGAATCAACGAAATACACTTAATAGTTCGAAAGAGAAAGCGCCAAATATTTGCCGTGTTAGTCGAAACGACTAACAGTTGCCTTCTAGGGTTAATCTATTCTTAAACCAGGTAATACAATACTCTCATATTTCCTAATATGCAGGGTGTAACAGAGCTAGTCCATAATACTCTACAGATGGATTTCTGCATTGATTATGAATCGAAAATGTTCAAGCAACCATGACCTAGTTATCATGACCTATCAATAGTTATGAAATATCAAAGTTTGAATTTTTTTCAATATTTTTTGCTTATTTTGTACAAAACGTTGAAGTATCATTACAGTAACTTATATCGATAACGAAAAATTAATTCGTTTCAGTAAAAGTTAAATAAAATAATAAAAACCCCGAAAAATTCCAATTGGAATGTTTTCCAATTGGAATTGGAAGGTTTTTATCATTTTATTTGACTTGCATTAAAGGGAATTTATTTTTCATATTATATATAAGTAACTCTAATGATACACATTAGAGTTACTTTTTTTGTTTTTTGGAACGTTTTGAAAAAATAAGCCAGAAATATTGAAAAAAAATGCAAACTTTGGTGTTGAATATCTCCTTAATTATTGATATTATTAGGTCATGGTTGCTTGAACATTTCCGACCATAATCAAGGCAGGAATCCACATGTAAAATATTGTGGACTAGCTCTGTTACACCCTGTATTCAGATAATTATTTTTAATTTTATTCAAAAGTAAATATCACACATTTATTTAGTTTCCTCTTAAAGTTGTTATTTTATTTTCATCCCTTATGTTTTATGTCCCCGTACATTTCATTCCACTGTACATGATTGAAATTTACTACCTTTTTTTCTTTCTGAACGGCAATTTTATATCATATTTTCTTCTTATGCTGTAGTCGTGATCATGTTGTTATCTTTTCTTAATAATTTTATTATAAATAGAAGTACTTGCATTAAAATTAATTATTTTACTAAATATCATGATCTGTAATCTGATCTGATTTCTTTTAAAGAATTTGCGAAAGACTATATTCAATAATTTCGTCACCATTTCGTGCATTCGATAATTCATTTAAAACTCTTTAAAAAAAAACACAATTATTGTGTTGTCATCATGTCTTAGATGTCACATGGATCTTTTGTCTCGTGGACCAAATATCCTTTGGCCTTTTGCCGTGGTTCACTCACAAGCAGGCCCAACTTTTTAATCTATTTGCTGTCTCTAGACATATATTAACGAAGTACATAAATACATAATTGCCCATAGAGTTCTATTTCTTTTTTTAGCAAGTAAAGATGTGTCAGTATTTGAATTGAATGAATCAACGTATAGTATGTTTATGAACAGTTATCAGGTAGTTTGAACCTTAATCACAAATTCTAGACTCTCCGCTCTACAATAATGACAACATGATAATAGATACTATGTGACGTCATTTCCTGAATACCTAAGTATGAGTCCTTTTAAGGCGATTGTCTGGTAAAGTGAACAAAATTCACAATTTTTTCTCATACATTTTCTTGCGTTTTTTATCACATTTTTGTATGGAAAGATATCATATTCAAATTTGTTCATCAGGTTCCGAATATTTTAATTTAACTCAGGCCAAAACAAAAACAGGACAATCACGACTTATTTGTAACGGATTAAAATTATACAACGACCTATTACAACAGACCAAACAATTGACTACCAACTAACAATTTCAAAATAGAAGTGACAAAAATGCTAAAACCGAGTCTCTTTAGTAAAAACGTCTTCTTGTAATAAAGCGTCTTATTCATTAAGACATTACACTTTTTAAGAATATTTAATTTGACCTTTTCATAATTGTTTCAAAATTTACAAGCTCGTATTATTTAAAAAAAAAATGAATGGAGCGACAACGTCCTTAAAGACGTTTCTGCCTTGGAGCTTCTGAACTGGAGAGAGCTGACTGGACGAAGACTCTTGAGGAGGCCAAGACCCACCAGGGGTTGTAGAGCCAAGAGTGATGATGAACATTTTTTTAAACACGGCGAACGTTCTGGCACCAGACATAATGGCAGGTGCCAAATAGGGGACAGAGAATTTATGTTAGTTCTATTTATTTTGGTGGTCTATGGATAGAATAGATTTGGTGACATCACCGATCTATAGAATACAATTCATAGACGCTTTTTGAAGTTGTTCTTCTTAAAGCGTGTTTAGAGTGAAATTTTTGGATACAATGAAACACACGCGCATCATGCAACGGAATATTTTCACACTATGATGTTTTCCGAGTGATATTTAAGCAAAAGCAATTCTTACAACTGATCCCATCAAGTCTTTTAAAAATGGTGTTTATTCCCATCCCTGTTATTGTTGTTTATTTTGTATTTTATGTTGTATTTTTCATAATATAATTGTGCCTACTGATTCATTTTCTCATTTTTATATAAACAAGATTTTTTATTCTTTGATGAAGAACTGATGGAAATTCTAGTTTGTGTTGTATATACCTTGAGTTGGGATATAGCTGGATTGAAAGCGCATGCGCAGCACGCGGTTTTTATGTATTGCCTTATAACTTCTAACGCGCGTACATAAGTATAGGTCTTTCCATTTAAGAACGATAATCGAATTAATATGTACTTATATATCAAGGATGCCCTGTGAAATACAGAATCAATATCGAACAGCAGAATAATTTCTCATGTTCGATGGACTTCGGTCTAGCAGGACCGCCAACACCCAATAAACAAACAAAACGAATATCGATAAAAAATTGATAAGCAAAAACCTAAAAATTTTCCATCGGAGTTCTCTTTTATTTTGTATCGATTATTCTGTGTTGTGGGAAAAAACAGAGTAACGTAACCGCTATAAGTAATTATTCTGACTATGTTACGAGATTATCCGTAAAACAATTTGTCATCATGTATTCATAACAACATTATTTATTGCTTTTTATCAAAATCGGAACCGATAGATAAAGATAAACCCTCTAGATATATTGAACTACCTTCAAGGAGCCCCAAAAACACAAAATTACCTTCAGTCGTATTTTAATACAAAAGTTGTTGTACAAATATTGTTTATACAAACTTTCATAACTCTATTAAAAATTGCAATCTATTAGGATTACAACTTGTAGTTCTTGGTCTTCTCGAGACGTTTCCTCAATGATATATATTTCACCACGTTTCCAATATTGGTTCTCTAAAGCAGATGTCTATGTCTTTTAGGACTTTCTCAAGCCTTGCTGTGAGCTTCTCAATCTCACATCGGTCTTTTGCTTAAGAGTGACTCCGATGGTTTTATGACTATGTTCATCCTCCCAAAGCTGAAGTCTTTCTATTTCGAAAATAAACTTTGAGACTTTTCCCACATTAAAACAAAATGTAGAGCTATAAATTTCATAGAAATGTATTGCAAAAATAGAAACAAAGTCTTAAAACAATTAATATACTCACCATACGCTTCATCAGTACTCGAACTCGCTTGTGCTGCCTGAAAATCGGAGTCAGCCGATAGTGAATAGGCGCCTGTTTTAACTAAACCCTTCGGTTGCGCGACCTCAATATGGTCCACCGCAACTTCGGAATCTGTATCTTCCCCGACCTCTTCTGGGATCTCTTGAATCTCCGCACCCTCAAAACCCAACTTCTCCGTATTGTTATTAACCCCCGCTGCTGCATTCTTCCCACCGTCGACTTCCGACACCTCCAACTTTGGCGCTAGCTCATTGTCTGTCGGTGGCAATCCACTCAACACCGCGTCTGAGGACACGTCTTCGGCACCACACCCTAAACTGAGCAAGAAAACTAAAGCTACCGCCGCTAGTCCTCGCCGCACTTGACTAGTATTGCGCCCCATCGTGAATAGAGAGATCTAGTCCTTCTCCCACCATACACTTAATGTTAAAAATCACTTTTCACGCGTAACAGAAACGAGCTTCGCCATCAAGGGCCTTCCAAACTAGTCTCTCGGTGAAAATCGCTCTTGCACAAGTCCTACCCGGCTATCTTTCGCTACAGGTATTCGAGATATGATAAGGACAGCTAGGTGCGTTCGGCAGATTACAACACCTCGGGCTCTAGGTGATTCACGTACGTTTTTGTGAAATTTGTTATCTCAATGGAGAATGAAGATACGCGCGCTGGCTCTGATAAAAACCTGGTGATTAATCCGAATGTAAGGGCCAAATGGCGCGATAGAGAAGGGTACCGTTAATTTACGCTCAATCCAGTATTTAAACATTTGACGACTCATCTAATATTTTGGTTGTATATTTATATTTGAACGTTACATGTTTTAATGCTAATAGCTCTGGGTTTATTTGTTGCAACCTTAAAAATAAAGTAAAATGGTTATCATCATCAAGAGTAAATTCATCATCTTCGTTATTGCTTTACAAGTTGGGTCTTGGCCTCCTCAAAAGTTTTCCTCCATGAATCTATATTTTACTTAACATTGCTCATAGAAACTTTGTGCCTACGTCTCGTCTACTTTGTATCTTTTAATTAACAACATTGTTAATTAACAGTGTTTAACAACCTTGTTACGAAAAACGGGCATAGGATAGGAAAGATTAGTTATAGATCATAAGTCCAAAGACACAGGCCTCTTTCCATTAAAGAAAAACAATCGAATTAGTATGTGTACGCCTCGAGTACGACGCACATTGTTTTGTTGCGATAGTTTTTACACAACGATACAATGTGTCTCGTATGCGCGGCTTACACATACTAATTCGATTGTGTTTCTTAAAAGGAAATGGGTCTACCTGCTCTCGCTTTGGGACAGCTGTCTATCATTATATGTCTCTTTTTTGCCTATTCAAAAGCCTTCTGAATTTTATTTCAAGTCCAGATGGGATCATTTTGTGAAAATATATTTTCTTCGTTGGCAAATAAATAAAAATCCTGGCTTGATTATGAGCCGAAAATGTTCAAGCAACCATGAACTAATTAATATCAATGCAATATCAATGTTTGCATTTTTTTCTCAATATTTCTGACTTATTTTTTACAAAACGTTAAAGTATCATTACAGTAACATAAATCGATTACGAAAAATTCACTCTTTTCAATAAAAGTTAAATAAAATAATGAAAACCCTGAAAATATTCCAATTGGAATGTTTTCAAATTGTAATTGGAAGGTTTGTATCATTTTATTTGACTTGTATTAAAGGGAATGAATTTTTTATATTAGATATAAATTGCTGTAATGATTCAACGTTTTGTAAAAAATAAGTTAGAAAGTCTCGTAGCGCAGTGGGTATGACACTGGCTTCTCACACCGAGGGTTCCGGGTTCGATTCCCGGTGAGATCACAATTTAATATGTGTGATTTACTCAAGCCTGGTTATTTTGTGATATATTTCGCTTCTGTAATTGGGCCTCCTGGCCTATTAAAGCGTAAAAAGAAAAAGAAAATGAAAAAATGCAATCTTTGATATTGGATAGTTATGAAATATCAAAGTTGTCTTTAACCTCTGACCATGGCCTAATGTCAATGGTT